>NDGM011149603.1:0-11150 GCA_002564305.1 Octomys mimax | reverse complement strand
AATTTGTTGTGATGATAGAGATATGAATCATAAGGACCAAGGATTGAAGCCCAGCTCTGGGCACAGATCTCATAAACCCTCTAATTTGGGTTTCTCGTCTGAAAAATGAAAGTAAGGCCTATTTTAAGGGTGTTTTATAAACTTTCAGACTAGATTATGTCAAAAGTCATTACATCATTTTATAGAACATTATTAGCTGTTTGTGTCCTCTAATAGAGCAATGAGGAACACATACTCATTTCTGGGTCAGATGGGACATTGGGATTTGGACCAATGTCCAACCAACGGAACTTGGAAAAGTTTACTGTAACTATAATGAGTTAACCTTTTTATAAGCGATTTATTTCTTTTCTATATAACAGCTTCTAAGATTCTGTCTTTGTGTCTGTGGTGCGTTGTAAAAATGTTCTTTCCTGATGATGACTGGGCTTCTGTGTGCCTCACTTATATGTGTGTAACTTTTCTCCTTTCCTCAGAAACATTTCTGCTTTAATTTCTGTAAACATTTTTTTTTTTTTTATGCCATTCAAGCCCTCATCTGAGTTTTCACTAATCTTTGTGAGTACTTCTGAGGAGTAACAAACTTGGCAGAAGCCAGAGGCAGCAAACCTTCTGTTGTGAAAGGCATAAACAAATATTTCATGTTTTTAAAGAAAATCTGGCAGTTGCGTACGGAAGACAAAAACTGATTCCAGCCTTATTGCAGCTGAACTCGAATGCCAGATTGACACTGATTGTGGATGCCTTCCTGGAGCATTCAGAAAATAAAAATCAACCTGTTGTGTTTGTTTAATTTTTCAAAGATGTCAGCATTACAATTGGCTGAGTTTTATCCGCTGTGTCTATGATGATTTTATTTCAATAATTAAATCGATTTAAATGGCTGTTGAGGTAAATAAAACCATAATTACATTTTTGTTTCATTTTATTTATACCACCAGAAATACTTTTAGTGATAAGATTATGTTTTGGCTAAAGCACACAAGAGTCTCTTCATTCATAAAATTTCCACAATGACAAGTTCCCACAGACAGACTCAAAGTCTATTTTTTCTTTAAATTGGTGGCTCAAAACTCCTATCGTATTCCATTTTTATTTGTGTTTCTGGGAGTTCTTCAAAGAAAGTTGATTACTTAAAAGTCCTCTATGGAACCAGGGTTGCTTGGTGGCATGTGCCTGTTAACTCAGCTTTCCTCAAGAGTCTTGCAGCTTCAAGTCTAGACTGGGCAACTTAGACTCTGTCACCAAAAAATAAATAAATAAATAAAAAGCAAAGAAAGAAGGAAAGAAAGAGGGAGAGAAAAAAGGACTGGGAATGTAGTTCATTGTTATGACTCAGAGTTCTGTCCCCATCACTGTCAGAAACTAAAGAAAGAAGGTCTTTGTTGGCAAGTCCTAGTATTTATTTTGCAAATACCTTCCATTCATGTTTGCTATAGGAAAATGAGAACTAAAGTGGGCTACTAATCCTTTTTTTTTTCTCTTTGGTTTCTGTTCCTAAGTATTTCATTCTTGATTTTTGCAGAGAAGGAAGATTCAAATTTTAAGAAACCATTAGGATTGTCATTGCTAGAAAGTGATATTTTCATTTTCGTAGGTCCTGGAAAGGGTATGTGTGGTAGAGGTTCTCCATTTCCTCCTTTAGGGACATTAGGACCAATTTTTTGTAACTAGCCATCCAGTTATACAATATGTGTGTATTGAGAATAAAAGGTATCATTTTTTTTCAGTACCTTCTAAAGACGTCACATTTTCTTTATGGTGGAATGAGTATTAGGAAAGATGCCTTTCCTTCTTTGCAGAGCTGTCATCTTTGTCACTTGTTGCAGAGTTACAACTGTCGTACTAAATGACCCTTTACTCCCTGCAGTTCATCTCAGTATGTATCCTTGCTGGGATTCATTGTCACTGGTTGCAAAACTTAACTGAAGAAGCCACTCGTCTTAAGTTAGCACACCTGTCTTTATAAATCCCAGTGATGCCTGGGTTCTTTCTTTTCCATTTTATTCTCAGGACAGCCTCCATGGTGCTTTCTCTTCATAAAACAAGTCACCTTCCCCTCCTTAACATCTTTAAGTTTCTTGGGTTGTCACAGTTTGGATACTGTTTTTGCCTTTCTGGCCATCAATTGAGACAACTTCTATGTGTTGAATTACTCTATGGTTACTTGCATCCAGTTATGTTTATGATTTATGGAATCTATTTTTTGAGATGTTTGTTTGGTCACTTTGAATTTGCATATTTCCATTCCTCCAACATTTGAGATATTGGCCATAATTATTGAGTTCCTAAATTTTATGTCTGTTTTTTTTGTTTTTTTTTTNNNNGAACCAGGGATTGAACTCAGGGCCTTGCGCTTGCCAGGGAAGCGCTTATTCCACTGAGCCATCTCCCCAGCCCTTATGTCTGGGTTTTTTAAAAGCACTTTTTGGAGCCTCCCAAATTCAAAAGGACCCCACATATTCAGTTAGCCACAGTACTGTCTTTCCAGGGATGGGTCCTATCCATAAGAACCTCCTACCCATTGTGTCAATTGACTGTGAGTTTAGATAGGATGTAATATGGATGAATCTTTAAAGAATTGCTGGGATCACACACTCAGTCACCCACCAGGTTGTCATTTGTGGAGTCAGTAAAATATATGGTGTGTCCAGATAAGGTCCTCTTGGCTTCACATGACTTTAGATATCTGATGAGTCTCTGATTGTCTTGAAGTTTCTGAGGACTAATATTCTTCTGAGCACATTGCCTTTCATCCATACATCAGTTTCTCTTCACACACAGCATGTTCTTTCAGGTTCTTAGTCTCCATGAGAGTTCCTCGCTGCTTTTCTGTGTAGTCAGCTACAGACAGGGATTCTGCTTTGCCTGTGGATGAAATTCGAGTTTCTGGGTCTCGTTTTAAGGTCTCCTGCTTCTTACTTTTCTCACATATCCACTGTCACATCACTTTCTGCTTTTTAATCATTCATTCTCCTGTTTTTAGTCCCAAACACTGTACCAAATCTCTTTGCCTTTGCTTGGCTTCACCATTCTTCCTCAGCTGTCTGCATCCTGCTATTTTTTTAAAGATAAGACCACGTACACTGTCTCATGTTCCCTGCAGAGTAATCCCAACTTCCTCAGTCTGCCTGAGTGGTCTTTCTTTACTGCTGTAGTAATTTATGCACTTTGTGAACTAGTGGCCTACTTGCCACCTCTAACCTAGAGAGGTGTCACATGCATTACCAAGTTTACCTATTCACCGTCATACAAATTTCAGGAAATGTCTTATAAATATTGGATATCTGGTTTGTTTCAAAATATCAGTCTGATGATACTGAGCCCTCATTGTTGACTGGCAATAACCAGCTAACACTAATTAGTCAGTGTTAGCCTATTAAGTGTTTTTTCTTAAATGGCCAAGGCTGTTGTCACCGTGTCATGTCTGCTCCCATAAGCCAAGCTTACTTCTTTCACTAACATTGTCTTTCTGTCTTTACTAATCATTAGTGTTTGTGATCCTCTGGCTTCTTGTTTGTATCATCTTCCTCCATCTACCCACCACCAGTCTTGCTATTTTGAAATTGTTACTTTCATAGTTTTCATAAGAGTAGGGATGGCACCCTTTAAAAACAGATTTTAAAAAACCAAACAACTAGAGTTTGTGTGCTATGTTGGGTAATTGGTGTTGACTTTGTAGCTTGTTGGTGTATTAGTCGGGGTTTTACTAGAGGAACAGCAGTCAGATGAGGAAGCCTGGAGCTCACTGCAGTGTTCCATGCAAGTCTCCCTCAGTCCACTGATGGGTCTGAGATGGAAGACTGAAGAATCTGTGATGGAAAGCTGAAGGATCCAAGCCAGAGGCCGAAGGGTCTCTCCTAGAAGCCAGGAGATGAAGTCCAAGCTCACTGCTAAGACCAGAGTTCCTCGGAGGAAGTGTGAATCTGTCCTCAACCCCTTTATATACCCTTCTCGTGTAGAGTAACTAGGGCGGGCCCTCCCCACCCTAGAGCCGGCCCAGGCTCTGGAACCACTTAGATGGTCCAGTTAGGGTGACACAGTGTATCAACCACTACGGTATACGAGTACCAAAATAGCTTTTCTTTTAAAACTTAAGCTGCCTCGCCTTAGCAATGCTTGTAAATCTTAGTGCATTAAGGAACAAGCTCCATGCAGCATACCTCATCATCTTGAAGTTGAGGCCAGAGCTATGAGAATAGACCTGAAGCTTTGGAAAGCAAAATGCTAGAGAGAGAGAGAGAGAAAAGACTTTTGGGTTTTGGGTGTCTCTCCCCCCACCCCCACCCCCAAGATCTTGCTGTGCTGATCTGGCTGGCCTTGAACTCATGTAGACCAGCCTGGCCTCAGACTCATGGAGATACTCTTGTCTTAGCCTCACGTGCCGGGATTATAGCCCTGCTCCACTACATTTGGCTGGACTTTTTTTTAAGCCTTCAGAACTCCATCCCAGCATCAGCTTCTTCCAAATTCCCCTTTTGCGTCCCAATAGCTTTTATTGAGCACCTGCTTCTTTTTCTCTTATCAAGTTACCGTACCTACTTTATTTTATTTATCCTTGTGACCTCTGGGGGAGTAGCAACTCTTACCCTGTTTTTCAGAGATGAAAACTAAGGCAAGGAGTTACATTCCCTAGGAAGTTGCTCAAACCCAGGCTTGTCTGCTTCCAAACAAAATCTGAGGCTTGAACAACTGTTTAAACTGTCCCTCTTACTAAATGTATCAGGGCTGTTGTGATCAATGTATGTGCTTTGGCTTGTCTGTGAATTTTCACAGGTCAGGGGCTGTGTTTGCTTTTATATTCTTAAAACCTAAAGCAAGACAGACACCAAGGAAATACTTGCTAAAGGAAAGTGTGTGTGATTGTGCTGCTTCTTCTTTTTTTTTCTAGCCTAAGGAGCAGTTAATGCGTAATTTTTTTGTCTTTTTTCATTTTTCCCTATTTTTTTAATTTCATATAACTTTTTTCAATTTTGCATGCATATATCTGGTAATCTGAGCACTAAGTTGAAGACAACATTATGCAATACAACAAGTATTGTCAAATTCATGTTCAATGAAATTTTGTATCATATATATATAATATATAATTTTTTTTTTTTTTTTTTTGGGTCCGAACGCCTTCAGGGCAGGTTTGGCTGGCTGGAGTGTTGTAGGGATCGAACTACAGCAACCTGAGGCTGACAATTTTATTTTGTATCTTTAAAAATAATAATTTTTTTTATTTTGTATCTTTAAACATAAGTGGAGATTGTTTTGTGTTTAATTTAACTTGCACGTGGTCATATTTGGAACTAGACTTTCCCCCCCCCTCTTTGGGCTTGTTTATATTAAAAACAAGAAAGACACTCAAGTTAGTAGCCTTACGGTTGCTGAGAGGGAATCATGTTCCGGGTGCCCGCCCTAGCCACACCGCACGCAGATGGTAGGCTGCCACACCGAGTGCAGACTGTGCCGTTCTGTTGCCGTTGCTCGCCATACAGGTTTAAGTGAGATTTCAAAACTGTTTCAGTTTGGTTTTGAAAGTAGACAGGTAATAAAGTTATTCAAAAAAGGGATTAAATTACAAAATATAAATAGAACTTACAGTTTAAAAAAAAATACCTAAAGCAAGGAATCTCAATATACTTTTATTTATGTATTTCTTTTTCCCTGTTTGGTAAAAGAAGTGGAGAAATGATTAATTTTAGATTGTTCATGGAGTCCCTAAAACTATAACTGCAGGATCTTGGATAGCTCTGCTGTGATAGTGTGCTCACACCCAGTTGGATTCTAACTGGTATTGCAAAATCCAGAACATATGTAGGGTAAAGCTTCCCAGAGGAACATGAGCTGGCCTGCCTTGATTCTGTATCTCAAGTCCGGGATCCCCCACAAATCCCCATGTGGATGTGTCCCAGGACTGAATGAAAAGCCCCCCAAATTATTTTTTAAACTTTCTAAGCTGAAAGCCGTGTCCCAATGCAGAAATAAATCAAAGAATAAAGAAGGACTGGGCGTAGTGGTACGCACCTGTAACCCCCCTCTGATGCAGCAGATCACTGCATTTGAGGCCAGGCTGGGCTGCATACTACACTCAAGGACAGTCTGGACTACATAGTAAGACTTGTCTCAAAAAGAAGGTAACTTCCCCCCCCCCTAGAATAAATTTTCAAGTTCAGTTAACAAGTATACATCAATCTTCCAGTGGAAAAAAAGTCTAATAACAATGATGGTGCTAACCATAAAGAGATTTGCAAAGCCTTAAAAGCAAGAAAAAAAAGGGGGGGGCCATAAATGGTAGAGAAAGTACTTTCGTTGTTCTATAAATTTTTGATATGAGTAGCTATCTTTTATTAGTTTGTAGGCTTATTTATTCCAACAACCCTTTGGGATAAGAGTTATTTCCATTTTTACTAATGAAGTAATCCAGTTCATCAAGATAAATAATGTATCCATGTCCACAGCTCTAGGTTATACAACCTCAACCCTCTATACTTTTCTGTCTCAATACCACCACCAAATATGTTAGTTCCTCAGTGTCTATACATAAACAGGTACCTTAGCTATGTTATTTGGAAAACTAACATTTATTACATGATTGGTGGGGGAAGAATGTGTAAAATCATGCATGCAAGTGGAATTGTTGGCCAGATCAAGGACTGGTACGCTATGTGGATGATGGATTACTTTAAGGCAAATGATGCTATTCATGTGCATGAAAAGTGGACTGATATATTCTCTGTTAAATTTCAATGAAATTGAAATGTTACATTCAAATGTAGAAAATTAAATTCACTTTTGTCATTCTTTCCAGCCTCAATAACTGTTTTGAATTTTAAGAAATTTTATAGTTCTTTTTTACTACAGATTTTCACTGTCCAATTGTTGGTATTTTTGTATCAGTCCCCCTCTTTTGTGTTGCCTTTTTTTTTTTTTTTCCCCCAGAACTGAGGATTGAACTCAGGCCCTTGCACTTGCCAGGGAAGCGCTTATTCCACTGAGCCATCTCCCTGGCCCCTGTGTTGCCTTTTATTGACTTGAATAATTAACTGTAGAGTTCAAACTGTACAATAAATTTCTTATCCATGGTTTGAAAATGCTGACATGACTGACTGCTTTCTACCATGGCAGAGTGTACGTTAAGGACGCCTTCAGGAGGATGGCTGATCTGTGAAGATTCGGTTATAAAAACATGCAGCAGCCACTATCATAGTTAGACTCTGCAAAATGTCCAGGACTTTTTTGAAATGCATTTACAGTTGACTATATGGTGATCTGTGTTTCTAAAGTTGTGTTCTAGCCCAGGACTGCTACCATTTTATCCTTAGAGGTTCTCTTGCAGTCCATACTCCAGTTGAGAAGGTAGAAAAGAAGGGGTAACAAGATTATGGAAAAAGCACTGGACTATCTGATTCAGTAATCTTTGTCCCAGTCCAGCTTTGCTGTTAACTGGCCTCGCCACCTTTTCTGAAAGTCCCTCGATTCCTTTTGACCACAGTGTTTGGTCAGCAGAACAGGGGCAAGAACATCAGCTTTGGTGGCTCTTTTTGATGTCCAAATAAAACAGAACATGCACATACCAATTTGAGGTACTTTTATAACATTGGAAAGTTACTGAACTGAGACTTAAACTCAGGTTTCTAATTTGGTATGTAGTTGATATTTACTAAAAGTAAGTTAGATCTCCTTTTGAGCCATATGTTTTTATTTTTGTTGATTATTGCTCAGAAGGATGCTGTGTTTTAAACAGAGCAGACACCATTTGAGTGGACACTACTGGCTGCTCAGTGCACCCGTGTTCTTCCTTCCTAAACTTTACTTCTCTCTGTTCTCATTTTCTGTCTACCTCATTTGTGACCTTTTCTGTTCTCTCTACACTTGGTCTTAGCCAAAAGGCTGAGAAGCGATTTTGTTTTCTATTCTTTCTAATGGAAACTATTTGATCATTTTCAGAATTAAGAATTTGCTAATAATGTACTCAACCCCATTTATTTTATAGTTGAAGAAATTAGCCGAGAAGTTAATTTCTTATTTAATACCACAGCTAATAAGTAGCCAGGCTTAAATTTGAACTTCTGTGCTTGTTTCAAAAGTAAATCCAGGGGCCAGTGAGATAGCTCAGTGGACTAAACACCTGCTTCGGCAAACTCAGGGAACAGGGTTTGATCCCCAGTCCCACATCCCAGTGACAGAGTCCAAGCGTGGTGGTGCACACCTGTAATGCCAGCACTGGGGAGACTGAAAACAGGAGGATCACCATGAGTTTGATCTGCATTTGTGGAGAAGACCCTGTACCAAATACACAAATGAAAAACAAACAAAAAAAGCAAATCCAGTCTTACCACGCTATGCTTCTTTTTAAATTTGTGTTCCTATGAAATGAGGCTTCCACTGTCATTTTAAAACATTTCTTAGTAGTTGTGTGACTTTCATTAATGCCCTTGCTTCAGCTTCATCTGTACAATGGGCTTAAGGGTTCTTGCCTTGTTGATCTCTAAGGGTTGTTTTACACACACTAATGGATGAGGAAGGGGTGAGTAGAAAATAGAAGACCTAGATTTCAGTTTTGGTTCCCCATTGTGGTTACCAAGTAAGGCAAAAAGATTTTGGGTAGTCCAGAAACAGCAGCTGTCTCTCCCCTGCTGCACCCATCTGTATTTATATTTAGATATTTAATGCATATGGATAAAATATTCTAGGAATTATGTAGGCCTTTTTGTTCTATATCGCTCAATTCCTTTACCATATGTCTGAGTCTTAATACGTGAACTCTACAAAACTGAATAATACGTACTGTACAAAAAGAAGAAATGTTGGTTTCAGTGGAAGACTCTCATAAAGATAGAAAGAGGAATGCTTTCCTTTGCCAGATACTGTCTCCATGTGTTTCTGATGAAACAGAAGCCAGTGGGCCTCTGGTTTATTCCTTTGTTTCCATGCTAACGTTGTTGATGTCAGCAAAAAATGCAGTTCATTTTTGGAGAGGGTCATGTTTTCCTTTGCCCTTTTTCCATTTAGCATAGGAATGGTAGGTTCTACCTGCCACATCCCTCTAATTTAATAAAATCTGTTTAGAATATGGTACGTGACTATAGTTTCCTGTGGTTCATCAGATCCATCCTAAGTATCTTACTTAGCTCGAGATTGTTTTGAGCATGCTCGTAAAATGTCACTGCAGTGAGCCCAGCCCAGTGTTCACTGTGCTTCCTCTTGTATGCTTTATTATCATACAGAGCTAGGCAGTTCTTGGCCTGAGGACGTTGGTGCTAATTGACAGTTCGCATTTACGTGGCCCTTTGATATTTTTCAAGTTTTCAGTACTCTGATTAGGCCTTTTCTTACGGCACAGAGAAATAGATCTTTAGCCTCCTGGAGAACCAGTCTGCTTGGGGTCCCTTCATTCCATTGTTAAGAGTACATTGTCATTTGCCCACTTGGGCTCAGATGGATGAAGCCCTCCCTAAGGGTACCTTGCCTCTCCTAGATTTTGAGTACTGTGGCACTTATTTTGGATTTTTAATGTAAGAACTCTTGGTATCATGTTACTTTGAGTGTATATGTCTTACTAGTTTTTCCCCCATTTTTTTTTTTGCCTGCATTTTTAAAATAGGATTATGTAAACATTTTTTTAACATGTGACAAACATGGAATTCATATTTTTGAATTTGTTTTTGTTGTGTGGAATTTTCTGGTTCTTTGACTTTAGCTTTCCCTGTTTTATCGTCTTCGCTGTCTTAAACTCGCTGGGCATAGACGACTAGTGTAGTTTTGGCTGTTAGTCATTTTCTTCTGCTGATGTAGGCCACGTTATGAAGTGGATCTTGCAGGGAGTAGCCTTGTAGGCTACTGTCCAGGCTGTGTGGGACAGGGAGGGTTTAGTCCTTCTTCCCCAACCCTGTTTGGCAGCTGCTTTTTCCTTAGTTCCTTAGTCAGTCTCAGGTTATCATGGCGTGCGGTCCTTAGCCAGAGCAGATAACAAAGCCAGAGGCAGGTATCTTGATCGATTGGGAGATTCTTACCTGGAAGGTCTCATGTGGGGCCCTGATGCCTCTTGTGAAGAGCTATGGAAGGTAGGACTGGACCTGCCTCCAGCCAGCGAGGACTCACATAGACAGAAGCATATTTGAGGAATTGGGAAGGTTTGTTTCTCCCTAAAGAACAGGCAGATTCCTTCCATCCTGTGCTGTTGTGGTCACTTGGTGTCCGGTAGCGACTCGGGCCACTCTGGCACCGTAGGTTCCTGCCTTTCTTGTTCCTCTCTTTTCCTGGCTGCTGTAGACTGCTTTCGCCTAGTGTAGTGTCTCTCCTGCCACCCACCACAGGGCTCTTGGGGGAGGAGCCTGTATAGTCTAGTTTCAGCTCACGTAATGCAATGACGTTTGCAGTTAGGTTTGGCCTGCAGAGCCCTTATCACAGGTCTCTCCGGTCAGAACTTGGGCATCCCGGTGCTCAGTTCTCGCAGTCTCAGCTGTAGATGGAGCCTGTCACAGAGGCCTGGGGTACAGCTATGCAGGACACCCACGACTGCTTTTCTTTCTTGCAGTACCTGTTAATAACACAGACCATCAGCTGTCTTAGTAAGCTTGCTCTTTGTATTTCATAATTGGCTGTAGTAGAAAACAACCTAAGTTTTGATTTAGTATTTATGAGCTCTAACCCTCATTAGTACTGGTTAGCAGTACAATTTGGGGTAGTTAACCTTTATAAAATGGGAGTTAACGTAGCCTTTGTTTTTGGTTAGTTTTGTTTTCTGAGACAGTCTTTCTATGCAGTTCAGATTGACCTGGAATTCAGGGTGATCCGCATGCTTCAGCCTCCCAAGTGATGGGATTATAGGTGTGTACCACCAAGCCTGACATTATTGTAGTAGAATAAACTGGAGAGTATTTGGACCTGCTTTGCGGATTTACACGAATGAAAGAGATTGTGACAGGTGGCACAGTCCAGTCCCTCCCCCACAACCTCCTTTTCTTCTAGACATATGAAGAACTCTGCCCTGGGCATTTGTGGAGTGCCCGTGGACACCCTACTTTGTTAGCAGTGTCAGACATAGAAAACCAGTCTCTCAGAGTTCTTTTTGTGCTTTTCTTTTTTCCAAAGCAAAACATCACTTCGTGGAATAGGATAAATCTTTAGTTACCTTCAGCTTGGTTGTGTCTATGTTCTCT
>NDGM011149590.1:0-11404 GCA_002564305.1 Octomys mimax | reverse complement strand
GGGGCTGGGGAGATGGCTCAGTAGGATAAGTGCTTGACTGACAAACGCAAGGATCTAAGTTCAATCCCCGGTTCCACACACACACAAAAAAAATAATAATAATAATTACAAATAGCCAGTGAACAAAAAAGAAGCTTTGTTATTAATCAGACAGTAGTAAATTAATATAAATATTCACTTTTAGTTATGCAAAGATTAAAGCAGAACATTTTTACCCTCCATTGATAAGGATAACAAAGAGATAAATATTCACATATATCTTTAATGGGGACTACAAAGTGCAGCTACCTCTTGGGAAAGCAATTTGACAGTTCTTTCTATGAAACCATCTTGCACTTACAATTATATGTTCTATATAAGGCATTTTCATTGCAATGTAGTTAAAAATTGTGCAAAGGCGGGACATTGGTTCAAAATGTATAAGAATAGCCACTTACACAATGCTTCATAGTGGTTCAAAAGAATGCTGTGAATCTATGTGTTCTGATAGAAAAAAATATCCAACAAGTATGCACTGATATGGAAAGATGACTTTAAAGAAACAATAATTATTTATCATCTACTCAGTAACCTTCACATTTGGAACTCTGAAGAGACCATTCTTAAATTCATAACTTTCTATTGTTAATTTTACTGGTAAGATAAATCCCATGAGTTTAGTAACCCTGCTATGTCATCACTGGCCAAGTGAGAAGACTGACTGTAGAGCTCTGAGGATGGAAATCATGACCTCTGATTGATGCTGTTTGTTTTTCACTGGCACTTGAAGGTTGCTGAACATCCTCTGGTCAGGTTCTGCTAGCCCTGTCCACCAGTAATTACAGTGTTCCCTGTCTTTATCGAGGAGCCCCTTGCCAGCTAGTTTTTAGGAGGGACAAATGTCAGAGAAGAGAAGCCACAATGAAGTACCATGATGGAGCAAAGAGTACACTGCTCAGGTCACTGTACAAAACCTGGTGAGTTTGCTGCCCAAATAAGTGCCTAGGGTGTGTAAGACACAGAGCACAGTGACCCCAGGAAGGAAAGTCAATTGCAATTCATATTTCATATGCCTGTCATTGCTAGTGAAAGCATGGCTGTGGTTTGTTTGCAGGGCTGCTTTTCCTCTCCTGTTGTTTCCTTTCTTTCTTGTCTCTAATGGTCATGTCTTTCACACACTCTGATTTACAGGGAAGCAAAATTTTGATTTTTTTTCTTGTCTGCATTACCATTATTACCAGTGCTCTGTACTGGATTTGATCAGTGCATTGGACTGTGGACAGGCAAGGGCTGTGCACTGGTTGTGACTATTTCGTGTTGAGATTCTTGAGGGTTTGGGGCAGTGTACTTTTGTTTTGCTTTGAAGGGAAAAAGGGGGCTGTGGAAGGAATCATCTTTCATCAGGACAGTTATTCATTAGGTTTTGAGCATCAGATGTGAATTTTTATTCATGACTGTGTGTTGTGTTATTTCATCAGGACAAGGGACCCCATATACCTGCTAATTCTGAAAATCATTCAGTCTGTCTATCCTGTCAACTTAGTTTGGCTCTAGTTACCCCCCAGCACCATACACACAATTTCTTGTACGTAGCTACTTTTGGATTCGTAGCCCTGCTGTGGACTGAGATGTCATAGGGATGGAGAAAATGCTGCTCGCTTTATGGATTACTGTTAGGTCAACAAAACTTTGGCAGCATTGATTAACTTGACAGTGAGTACAGCAGTACATTTATCACTTATGGCTGTGCTGTAGAAAATCTAATAAGAGGCAAACAATTCCCTTTAGAGCAGTAACAGGTTCACTGTGGCTAACGGTGCATGCACTGGAAATTTCTGCCTTTAAATTACACCCTGGCTGCTGGTTGGGTCATTGTNCAAAGGTACTTCACTGCTGTAGTCATGCTGTCGTTAATTTCATCGCAATTGTTGGACATACGTAAATATTTAAATATACATAATGATTTCAAAATCTGAGGTGAATTAGGTATAGTTTAGAATGATGGTCTAAAACTAATAGAAAATTCTGTTGTTTGGGTTTTTATGAAGTTATATGAATATCACAAGAAAATTACTTCCTGTAATCAATGTTACAGAATTTAACTTTTTTCATAATGGAGAGCCTTGGGGGAGATTTCAGTCTCAGTTAAATACTTTGAAAAGTATTTGTACTAGTGCTTGATATAATACAATATACAATATATAATATGTTTGCTAGGAAGTTGGTGGATATTTTAGTGTACTTTTCTTCATGTTAAAGGTGTCATGCTAAGAGTCTGCATACCTTCCACTTTCTTCCGCGTAATGAACCACATTGCTCATGTTCCCCACACATCTTAGATCTTTAAAAGTGTACGCTGTTGTACATGTGGAAAAAGAGGGTAAAATATATTTATTGAACAATATAAATTATATCTAATGATTCAGACAGTGCTTATAAGTTTGGTAATTTGGTAGATCAAGGTAAAGAACAAAAAGACAGGTGTTTTCACTAGGCGGGAATAGTTATCAATATAACTAAAGAGCGTTTGGTTAACAACCTGTCATTTTCATAGCAGAAAGAAAATATGAAAACCTAAAAGAAGCTGAGGAGATAGCTCAGTAGTATAACCACTTGCCTGGCAAGTGCAAGGTCCTGAGTTTGGTCCCTGGCACTGCACAAAAAATAAATAAATAAATAAAAGCCATCTTCTTGAAGCACTCCTTATTTTACATGGCACTGCTTTTCTATCAAGCCGCTTGCGCACATTTCTAGGAGGATACTTAGTTTATTTTATCTCATTTTAGTCCTGATTCAGTGCACTTACACTCACACTTCAGAAGGAGCCAGTTAACATGGGAAAATTGCCAGCTTTTTTATGCTTTGTATTTTACTAGAAAATAGTCTTGAAGTGAAAGCTTTTCCACAGCAGCATCTGTGAGATGATATAGTTTTCTTTGTTGGAGAAAAGTGTTCTTCCTGAATCAATTGTCAAGAGATTTAATATAATAAGGCAGCTTGTGGAATGACTAAAAGAAACACTGTGCACTAGGAATTCCCAAAGCAGTTTGTTTTCAGAAGAAAAACTGAGTTCACCTGAAACATGAATATATTGAAAACCAAGATTTAATAAGGCAGCACCTGGGAGGCGCTGGAAGGGCTGCCGTCCAAAGGTCCAGGTCACTGACCTCACCTAATGTTTTTTAAGATTCTTAAAAGCATATGACCCAAAATTACTTCTTCCTGAGCTTTGGGAAGTACTGGCCTGGATCATTAGCACTCGGGCTTGTTGATGTTAGTGTTCTGATTTAATTCAGTGAGAATGTACTCTCTTTAATCTACAGGGTAAATGTACTATTTCTCCCTTCCAGAGCAGTCTTTCCTGAAAGAGCTCTGTCTTCCATCCTGGATTTCTTAGCTTACAATAGGAGTACCCCCACCAACTGCTTCCAGCACACAGGCTGGGTATTGATTAACTATCACACTGGCATCAGAACTACTCTTAGGATTCAATTTTTTTGTTGTTTTGCATATTTTATTGATCAAAGTGGTAAATGAGCATCAAGCGTGCAAGAAGACGATGAATTGTTTACTTGCATAAAATAACCTTTCAATAAGGGAAGATGCATGACTTACACTTTGGTTCTGTTCTGCGGCCCGAAGCAGATGGCATTCAGCTGCTATTGATTTGCTTCCGTAGTTAAGGAGCAGCCTGCAACCCGGCATGCCCCCTGCATGGTGAAAAGGGGTGTAGATTTAGGGACCAGCATGGAAGCCAAGAAGGACTGATGAGCCTGCCCCAAAATCCAAAGGAAAAACAGTCTTATTTGGAGACCATGTATAGCTAATAACTTGAAAATGTGAATTAATGTAATCAGAAGTGAGAGAGCCACTTTATGCACTAGTGCTTTAGAAGAAAGAACATTGAGGTCATCATTTATGCAGATGTATGTAATGAATAACACTAAGAATCACAGAATACTAATTTTAATATGTGCTCTTTCAGTACAGCTGAATAAAACCTTTCCTTCTGCTTTTAGGGGAAGTTAGGTAATTGTCAGACCGTAGTACGTGCCTTCCAGGGAGCCTTGAGCAGTGTGAACACACAGCTGTGCTGACGCCCACCTCACTTACCAGCTGTGCCATCTCTGTTAGACGGCAGTTCACCCACACCCTTTACTCTCTGTCAGCAGTCACATGTGGTTTTGGTCTTTTTTTTTTTTTTTCCAGAACTGGGAATTGAACTCAGGCCCTTGCGCTTGCTAGGGAAGCACTTATTCTACTGAGCCATATCTGCAGCCCCTCACATGTGGTTTTCTATGATATGTAGTTACAGATGTCAAATTTACAAATATTTTCTTTGAAATTGTGTGCAACAATGACTTTGTATCACAAAAACCGAGGATGAGCTATCCTATCAATTATGACCGTGTGTGTGTGCACCCACGTGTGCCCCTGTAAGACTCAGCTATTAGAAACCTCTTCTTAAAAGCAGTATGAACAGATACTGGGTCTGGTGGTGCACACCTGTAATTGTAACACTTGGGAAGCTGAGGCAGAAGGAGTATTACAAGTTCGAGACCAGCTAGAGCTGCATAGTTCAAGGACAGTCTGACCTACAGAGCAAGACTATCTAAATAAATGAATAAGGACAAGTAGTAAATATATTTATATAATAAAACGTGTGTTCATTATCAGTCAAGTACTGAGCAAAAACTTTCTATTGATCCTACCTGCCTGTAATCACAAACCTGCAGATCTTCATTGGGCTGTTTCACAGAACTATAGGAAAGATATCGGAATGTTTCAAAATCATACAATCAGTACTCCATTTGCACCAGTATGTTGATTTATGCAAAAAACAAAAGCAAAATTTGTTCATTTTACGCAGTTAAAAGTTAAATTATTAAAATCTATTTTAAATTGCTCATTTTGCACTTGTCCTTGTTCAGACAAAACATTTGTCCTTTGTGCCAATTTCATATGTTTTTAATAGTATTTTTACCTTGGCCTGAAATTAAATATACAAAACACAGTATGCCTAGCTAGTCTTTCATCAGAAAAAAATCCTATCCATTCTGTTGGCCACACCTGATTCTGAGCATCAGCCATATTCAACATTTTTGCTGAACCCCCAAAAGAGTTGGCCAACATATTTTGGAATTTAGCTTAATTATCTGACAGAGTCAGATATCAGCTGCAGGAGAATGAAAGGATAAAAGACCTAAATTTTTAAATAATCTTAGTGAAAAAAAAAAACCTTAGTGAGATATAATTTTCATATAAATACACACATAGTGTATTATTCAAACTTTTTAAAATAAATTTATGGTTGTATGACCATTGCCACAGTCCCGTTTTAGAATATTGCCCTCAAAATTGGTCTGTCCACAGGATCAACTTTTGCTTATAGAGTTTGAGTGATTTTTATCATAAACTTGAAATTTTAAAAATCAAATACATACTAACAGTTGGTGGTATCTCCCCTCCTGTCTACCACTCCGTCTGTCTGTCACTTGAGTGTTTCAGCTTTGGGGAATGACTGGCCCCCCAAATGCAGGCCCCCTCGAAAGGTTAGGGCTGTAGTAAAGAATGCAGCTGCGCTCCTAGACAGCCAAGAGAAAGAGACGGAAGGCAAGAAAAAAGTGCTTCAACTTTCCTTCTACTTGTGCCTTACTCATGTCCTTTGGCAAGCACATTTGTTTTCCATGAAAGAATGACTGGTAGATAAAACTTTTCTGGGTTAATATCATTCCTCACCCTAAGCGTGAGGCAGAAAGGAATTTGTTGAGCACCTGCTATGTTTTAGGGACTCTCCGGGGCCTCCCACATGAGGTAAAATTAAACTGGAAAGCTGCTGTTGTGTCATAGTCCACTGCTGCTCTTCACTCTTTGTCTTTAAGCAGTTTTTAAAGACACATATTTAATTATATCCCATTAACCATGTAAGATGTACTTTTATGACAAATTACTTTGTGTATTATAGAAATTTGGAATTATAGGCAACTTAATTATTTTTCTTACTTGAAAGAAGAGAGGGCTTATGGGTAATATGTATATGTAATATATGTAACTGGTACCAAAAGTATATCTCATATAGCGAATTTTGAAGTTATCAGAATACAAACCATAAAATAACATAAAAAAGAATACAGATTATGCTATCCACAAATTAAGAGAAAGATGCCAGAATTCATTAGATACTTAGAAATCTGTTAGCTGCTGAGTACAGAGCAAATTATTAGTATATAATCTTTGCCTTTGAGTAATTTAGTTGGCCATTCATATATCTAAACAAATTACTACAGTGTGATATGTATGTATAAAGCGGTAGTCATACTAAAGGAGGAAGCAAGATGTTACTTAGCTTTCAACAAAATGTTTTTGTAGGGTCAAGATTAACATTAAATTGAAACATAAGAAGAGGAGCAATAAAGTCTATTAGAGATTTTTTGTATTATCTACAATGAATACAATAGTACATATTACCTGAACTTCACATATTTTGCTTAGAAAATATTCTTGTTTAAAACTATCTTAGTAATAAAAATTGTAATGATGCTAATGATACAAATAGATCTATTTCTCCAAATTAAGTTTTTAATATTTACTTCCAAAACTGACCTGTTTGCTTCAATACAAATTCAAGGACACAAAGCCATAGGTTCTGTTTTCAAGTTCTGTTTCCTTTTCTGTTTTGTTTTTTTAAATACAGAATTCGTTCCAAATACAGATGTAAATGAGACTTGTAGCCGCCATTCTCAAGTAAACTCAAGTGCTTACAAGTACATTAGTTTAGGTTATATTTCCATTATTCTTTCTCTCTTATTTCTTTTTTCCTCTTAAATAAAATAATTATTTTTTTCGTTTTCTTGTTGACTTTTACATAGCCAAAACATATTTCATAATTTGTCTTCTCTGTTGTTTGTCTCCCTTAAGGCGGTTAGAACCTGTGGGTTTTAAATCTTCCTACTTAGCACACTACCTACAGAAAACACAAACCATTTATCCTAGGCTCTGTGCATCTCAGAACAGTCCACTGGAGCCACCGATCCAGGCCAACGTGAGACCAAGTTAGGAGTGAGCTTGCAGTGTTAGAGTGATGGGCAATTCAGACTTCATCACAATTTTTAGATTCTATCTGGGAAAAAATTATTTTTAAGCTATTTAGAGTAAGTTGGTGTATTTGAAAATATGTACTTTAGTATTTACGAAATGTTCATATTATCTGTGGTAGTCGTAAAACCATGGAAGTGTATTCGTTTTGTACAGCACCAACATCGGTCGTTCTTCCAGAGTCGTTCTTGTTTTAGTCAGTTTTGGCTCTTTGCCCAAAACTGGGTTCACTGGTAGAGAATCCGAAGCTCACTGTGGTGTTAACCCTTTGGTCTCCCCTAGGCTTTGTGTGACCATCACAGCAATCCCGTTACAGTTGTAACTCGCAGGCGCAGACTTTGTTTCCTAAAGTCATGATTAAGGAATTTGCTTCAAAGCACTCAGCCATTGCAGAGGGTGTATTTACATCAGCTGCCATGCACCAAAAGCTGCATTTTGTAATGCTTTATTTCAGTTTATCAGATTAATCCGTCTTTTGTCTCTACCCAGATGACACACTTAGTGAAGCCGAGGATAACTAAGCTTAGAGAAGCTCCTGAAAATGAGAACATTAACCCCAAGCCACGGCCTTCCCGGATGGCTCTCATGCTCCTGCTCAGCCTCCAAGTGGGCACCTGCTGTTTAATGTAATTCGTTTCAGAGGGAATGTGAGATCAGGCCTCAGGAGTTGACTCTGGCCCAAAAACTCTCGCAAGGAAATATCAGTGAGACAAAGCAAGGCAAGTTGCCGCAGCCGGGGCACCCGCTCGCTGCGTTCCTGGGTGTGCATCCGACTCGGTCGCTTTTCATCGCAGAGGTGCACCAGCACTCCCCACGTGTGTTACTGTGGCAGCGTGCTGCTTTCCTCTTACGGAAATGAAGGCACAGCTGCCTACTGCGAAAAATTGTAGAAATCACTTTTTTTTTTCTTTTATGTATTTAGTACAGGATCTACAGGGTCTCACTACACAGATCGGACTTGTAGTGATTCTGCTGTTTTCAGCCTCTCAAGCACTGGGATTACAGGCGCGCACCCCCACGCCCAGTTTCATTTGCTATCTCAGCGCACCCCCGGGGTGGGGCCAGCATGGCTTGTGGTGCTGGGGATCAAATCCAGGCCCCTGTGCTCTGCCTAAGCAGGTGCTTTAATCCACTGAGCTATCTAGCCGGCCCTACAAAAAATTTTTAAATGTTTGAAAATTTAACACTGGTTTTTAGCATTTATAAGATTTCAAAATTAAAGACAAATTCAGCTACTTTGTTTTCAGCCTGCATTTTCCCATCTGTGTTAAAAAAAAAAAAAAAAAAAAAAAAGTACTGAACGAGGCTGTTTCTAGTTTCCCATCTTATCCTGAAATTCAGATTGCAGAGAACTTAGTGAGGAGGCCCAAAAGGGACTTCATTGGTGGAGGGTAATCCTGACACCAAGTGACAATGTTGCTGTTCTGTCTGGTTTGATTTGTTTTTCCCACAATTTAAGCAAGCAGTGGCTTGTTTTGATGGTGAGTTACAAGACATAAAGAAGCCTTGTGGCCCTGGTTTTTTTTGTTGTTGTTGTTGTTTCTTTTTTTTTTTTTTTTTTTAAATCTCAGTCCTTGTTTATTGATTCTGCTTACATAACTGTGGCTGTGCAGGAGAGTCTGTGGGCCTACCTCTGGCCAGAGAGGAAGGGGTAAGCAGCTGAAGAACCAGAAGATGGTGAGTGAAGGCTCTCTAAGAGAGTACAGACCCGGATCCTCGATCTCCCTTTATTAAGATGGTAAGATGGGAAGTCACTGAACATTGCCAAATCCATTTTTCTCATCCATAAAAAGCTCTGAAACTTACCTAACTCACAGTAGTCTTGAGGTCTGAATGACCCCGCATTTGAGAAGCCACTCAGCAGGCCATAAGACATTCTTCAGGAATTAGATTTTGTGATTTTTTTTTTTAAAGAAATCCTTCTTACACCTGTCTATATCCTCATGCAGGCACTCCTGTGAATTGGGCTTCCCACTGCTTTTGGTTGAGCACATGCTGTGGTGGCACTTGCTGGCTTCCAAAGCAGACCAGTACATCAGGAGGCTCAGCTATAACATCTCTCCCTGTGGGTGTGCCTCCTACTGTTGCATTCATTGCCTATCTGTTTGGAAGAACCCACACACATCTGCCCTGTGTCTGGGATGCAGGGAAGCCATGGTGGGCAAGGCACACCCAGTCCCATCTCCTTGGAGCTGGACTTGAGTGAACAAAACCCAAGGAAGCGTGTAATGAAATGATTGCGAGTTCCACAAAGGAAATAAAAAGGGCAAAAGAAAAGTGTTATCAGTGTGAGAGTGCTTGAGTTTGGGAGACCAGAAGAGGCACCTGGGATGCAGCATTAGGCTGAGACTCAGGAGAGAGGAGCCTTAACTATGTAGGACAGAAGGTGAGGAATGGTGTCCCGAGGTTGCGGATGCAAGGGGGGCAGTAGTGGCCAGTCTTGGGAGCACTGCGGCGGCAGCTTCCCCAGTGGGCCAGGAGTAGCTTTCCAGGTGAGGGACTGGCTCTGAGGATTTGGGCTGGGCAGATGGTTGGTGCTAGCGCTTGGTGCTCAGGGAAGGTGATGGGAGATAAAGTGGAAGACTTTTCTCGTTTAAGAAAATAGTGTTCTGTTTGGACATTTTGAATTGGAGATTTGTGTGAAATTAGGTGGTGATGTAATATACTTATTTCTAAGTCTGAGGCACTCAGTGCTGCCCTCTTGGAGGTAGGGTTGAGTGGACAAAACCCACAGAAATAGAAGATGAAACCATTGTAGGTGTGTTCATATTGAGTGTTTTTTCATAGTGTTCAGCAGCTTGGCTTGAGGTGCAGATAAGAGATTGCTGGGATGCAGCCCAACATGGCTGTTCAAGGGCAGCAGACGAAAGGGTGATAGCAATGGAGATGTTTCTGGGGAGTCATCTGACAGCAGATCCAGGAATCTAAGCTACAGGAAAGGGAGAGCAGGCAAGGAAAGCAAGGACACGGGGTACTACTGGGCTGCAGGTCTCCCTGAGAACCAATGGACAGCAACAGCACACAGGGAGTTTGGGAAGCAAAGCTAGGTCTCACCTGGGTTGCTGTTGGCTGCAAAAACAGTGCTTTGAAGATCACTCTGAATGGGTTCTGTATAAGAAAAGAAGTCAATAGAGTAGATACTTTCTTGGGTCTGTGTACATTCATGAAGGGGCCAGGAAGCCACAGTATAGTTGGATTACAAACACAAGCTTTTTTTTTTTAATTTTAGGGAAATTGTCTACAGGGTGTTCAGGGTCTCACTATTAAATCAGACTCACAGTGATTCTCCTGTTTGCAGCCTTCCAGGAGCTGGGATTACAGGAGCACGCCACCACACCCAGTCTCAATTGGTGTTTCAGTGCACCCTGGGGGCAGGACCTACACAGCAGGCCCAGAGATCAAGCCCTTGGCCCCTGCACCTGCTTGCAGGTACTTTAATCTGCTGAGCTATTTGGCTGGCCCCAAAATACAAGCTTCTAAAAGAGAAATTAATGATAAGTAAAAGCATTAAAGAAAACATTCCTTTTTATATAAGGTATTAAAATTATCTGGCTTCTATAGTAGATTATTTTGTTCATCTCATGATAATAATGATGATGGCTATGTCAGGTGTCCCAGACATTAGATTATGACTGTGTACCAGGCATGGTAGCAAGTTGATAGGCATGAGTTTCATTTCACCTCTGTGATAGATGCTTTTATTGACCTTATTTACAGGTGAGGAAATTGAAACAGAGAGGCACAAGCAAGCCTACAGTGAATTTTAAACAATTTAAATGTTAGCAAGCACATGCAATTCACACAGTTCTTGTAAGCCAAAACTACCTTTCACCCCTCAGTAACTATGAAACAGTGAACACAGTTTTACATAATCATTGGCTGTCCCAGAAGGATCACACCCAGCTGAGCCTTGGGAGGACATGCTAGAGAAATGTGTTGGCAGGAAATGGAGAACAGTCTATTGGGTGCACCAGGTATTGGCACCGGCTGGTATGAGTGCCTGAGTAGTCGTTCCCTGGAGCAGCTCGTATGGCTGCCTGAGGGGGCCAGTGGCCAGTTAAGCAGGGCTTCAGGGTTTGGGGTGCTCCTCTGTCCATGGTATTGGTGTCCCTTGTGGGTCTCCTGAACCTCTGCACCACCAGGATGATGCTGGCCCTCAGCAGCTCTACCCAGGGACAGCCTTGAGCAAGGAAGAAAAAGTAACCCTGAAGTGTCACCTTGAGACCCCAGAGACTGCTCCTAGTGCTGCTAGTTCTTCCTTTTCACTTTTAAAAATAAGTTTGTTTCTCCCTCAAACTTTTCTAAGGTCTTCAAGATATATATATATATA
>NDGM011149582.1:0-10423 GCA_002564305.1 Octomys mimax | reverse complement strand
GAAAATTCCCAGAAGGGAGATAGCTGGATTGAATGGGATTTCCAGTCCTAGTTTTCTGAGGAGCCTGCACACTGTTTCAATAATCGTTGTACCAGTCTATATTCCCACCAGCAGTGTAAAAGGGTTGCTTTTTCCACACTGCCTCTCCAACATTAGTTGTTGTTGATTTCTTTATGATATCCATTCTTTGCAGTGTGAGATGGTATTTCAGTGTTATTTTAATTTGCATTTCACAAATGGCTAGTGATGTGGAACATTTTTTCACGTATTTATTTGCCACTTGAATTTCTTCCTTTAAGAAGTGTATGTTCATCTCCGATGCCCATTTCTGGATTGGGTTTTTAAATTTTGAGGCCCTAATATTTTTGAGTTCTTTATAAATTCTAGATAAAAGACATTTGTCTGAGTGCTTATTAGTTAAGACTTTTTTTTTTTACAAATTCCTGGATTATCTTTTCACTCTGTTGATAAATTTTTTTGACATGCACAATTTTCCATAAGAGTTAGTCCCAGCTGTTAATTCTTTCAAGCCTTTCTCATGTAGTTTGATTTTTGTTCATGAATTGTTTGCCTATCCCTATGTCTTCAATATTACCAACTACATTCTCTTCCTGGTGATTTTAGTGTTTCTGCTTTAATGTTTAGATCTTTATTTTTTATTTTCTATTTTTTTTAATGTTCAGATCTTTAATCCACTTTGACTTTAGTTTAGTGCATGGTGATAGACCCAGGTCAAATTTTAGTATTCGGCATATAAAGCCAGTTTTGCCAGCACCAGTTTTTAAAGATGCCATCTTTCTTCCAGGAAGCATGTTTGGCCCTTTTTTTGAAGTTAAGGTGACTGAGTGTGTTTGTAGTTGCTTCTGCACCTTCTAATCTATTTCATTCTTCCTCCGGTCTATTTTTTCCCCAATATAATGCTGATTTTATCACAGTAGTTTTGGAGTATAATTTCAAGTCAGGAATTGTAATGCCTCTTGCCTTGCCTTTGTTGCTCAGGATTGTCTGTGCTATTCTAGCTTTTTTCTGGTTCTAAATAAATTTTAAGAATGATTTCTCGAGGTCTGTGAGGTATGATGATAGCATTTTTATAGGGATTGCACTAAATCTGTATAACTATTTTTGGAATATGGCCATCTTTACAGTGTTGGTTCTTCCTATCCAGGAGCAAGGAATATCTTTCTATTTTCTAAAATTGTCTATAATCTCTTTTTTTTTAAGAGTAGTGTAATTTTCATTGACTAGATCTTTCACATCTTTAGTTAGATTTATTCCTTTTTTTTTGTTTTTTGTTTTTGAGGTACAAGGTATTGAACTCAGGACCTTATACTTGCCAGGCAAGAACTTATTCTACTGAGCTATCTCCCAAGCCCTAGATTTATTCCTATTTCATTTTCCATGGTATCATTGTAAAAGTTATTGTTTCTCTAATTTCTCTCTCAATGTGTTTGTTATCTGTGTAGAGGAACGCTACTGGCTTTGGGGTATTGAATTTGTATCCTTTATTTAATCTTTCCAAGAATGGCTTTCTGATTCGTTAATTCTTTGTGTTGTTTTCTTTGTGTCAATTGCATTAATTTGTGCTCTAATCTTTCTAATTTCCTCCTGTTTTTGGGGTTTGGATTTGGTTTGCTCTTATTTTTCTAGGCGGTTGTATTGCAGCATTAGGATATTTATTTGTTCCTGTTCTGTTTTCCTAATGTGTGAGTTCACAGCTATAAATTTTCCTCTAAGAACTGCTTTCATTGCATCTTATAAATTCTGATAAGCCGTGCTTGAATTTTCATTGAATTGTAGATATTTTTTAACATCTTGTTTAATTTCATGTGTAACCCATTATTTGCTGAGAAGTGTGTTATGTAATTTCCATGTATTTATGGATTTTTTTTGTTTGTTTTGTAATTTATTTCCCGTTTCATTGCACTGAGTTCAGATAATAAGCATGGGATAATTTCTGTTTTCTTGCATAGACTTAAGGCTGACATAAGGTATAGTATTTTGTCTATTTTAGACAATATTCCAATGTGCAGCTGAAAAATATGTATTCAGAGGTTGTTGGATGGAACACACTGTATATGTCCACTAAGTGCATGTGTTCAAAGTTTATTTTTTTAAAGTTTTGCTAACTCCTTGCTTATTTTTTCCCAGCTTGACCTATGTTTTTGAGAGAAGGGGATTTTATCTTCTCCTGTTAAGATTGTGATATTGGTTATTAGATTTTTTTCATGTTCTTTATAATTTGTCTTATATAACTGGGTGCTCCAGTATTTGGTGCATATGTATTTATGACTGTTATCACCTCCTCTTGAATTTTTCCCCTACCCAGTACATAATGACCTTCTTTATCTCATTTATTCATTCTTGGTTTGAAGTTTAGATTATCTGCAAACAGAATAGCTACCACTGCTTTTTTCTGAGGTCCTTGAGCATGCAGTGTTGTTTTCCATCCTTTGACTTCAGCCTGTGAATTTCTTTATGAGTTAGGTGTGTTTGTTGTATACAGGATATTGTTGAATTTCACTGCTTAATCCACTGTGCCAGTCTATTTCTTTTAATTGGTAAATTGAGTCTACTTACATTGGTGGTTGTAATTGAGATGTATTGAATTAGTTTTGTCATGTTATTTTTCTATTGTTGTTTCTCTATATTTATCCTGTGTTTAATAGTTTGCTCTGTTTAGTGGGTTCATTCTGTTGTCATTCTTGAAATTGTGGGTTTTTTGATCTCTCTAGAGAATATCTTTTAGTATTCTGCACAAGGTTGGTTTGGTCATCATGAATTTCTTTAGTTGTTCTTTGTTATGGACATATTTAGCTTCTCCAATAAACTTGAAAGAGAGTTTTGCAGGGTATATCAGTCTAGGTAGGAATTTGTATTCTTGAAAGACTTCGACGGGTTAAGGAGATAGCTCGCTGGAATAAGTGCTTGCCTGGTACTGAGTTCAAGCCTTTGTACAAAAAAAAAAAAAAAACGAAAGAAAAAAAAGGAGAACTTTGCCCCATGCTCTTGACTTGATGGTTTGGGAGGAGAAATATGCCATTATTCTGATGTGTTTTCCTTTAAATGTGAAATATTTCTTTTGTCTAGCTTCTTTTATTATACTGTTTTGTGCTGGATCTCTGATATCTTAACTATTATATGTCTGGGTATAGTTTTAATAAGATTGATATTATTTGGGGTTTTATATGCCTCCTTCACCTGAGTATAAGATTGTTTCCCTATATTTGGGAAGTTCTCTGCTATTTCTTATGACAATATTATTTTTATGTTATTTGTGTTGCTTCCCTCTTTCTCACTGATGCCTATTAGTCTTATGTTGTTCACCTTTGCATCATCTTATAGATGTCAAATTATTTTCTTCATCCTATTTGTTTTTAAGAAATTTTTCCCTTACACTTTCGTTAGCTGTAATGATGTCTTCAAGCTCTGCAAGTCTATCTTTACTTTCATTTAAGCTGTTTTGGTAACTTGTGATTGAGTTTTTAATTTCCTGTGTATCTCTTTGAATCTGCTTCATGCATTCTATTTTTTCCTATATTACTCATTGAAGGTTTCCATCATTTTTCTATTCCCTCTATATTTTTTATCTGTGTTGTCTTTAGAATTCCTTAACAGTTTGTTTTTGTTGTTCTTCTCTCATTGCTGGGAGAAATACTCATCAATCAAAATAAAAGAAAGCAAGGTTTATTTGTCTCATTTCATAGATTAAATCAGCCTGAATTTAGAACTTGGAGCCTTATTTACTCAGGAGAGTAGGTCAGTGCCTCTGTCTTCTCCAAGCATCTCCTCTCTGACTGAGGTAGTCTCTACTGCAAGTACTGCTTCCCATCAATATAGGGTCTTAAGGAGAGGCTGGGGCACTGCCATGTCGAGAATGACCCTCTCCATACCTCTGATAGACCACAGGCTGGGGATTAGGGCTTGTTGAGACTTTAGCGGTTTGCACCTCTCTGCCCCTGCCCATCAATCCACTCGCTGCTTCTTGAATCACTTCAACAAATGACTTACATGACACGTTTTGGGGACAACTAGACACCAACCATAACATAGTTCTTTCATTGTAGCTATATATTTTTTTACCTGTGAGATTTTCTCTAATCTTATTTCCCCTATACTCTTCTGAATTTCTTTGTTTACTTCAGTTTCTATTATTTTAGAGATTTCAGATATATGGCTTCCACTTTCTTCTATGGTGATGTCGCCTGGTTTGTTCTAGGTGGACTCAGGACCTGAGAATGCATTTTCCTCCTTCTTTTTGTCATTTTCTATTTCAGGAAGAATTCTTTATTTAGAGTTCTGTGATATTATTTTGTGAAAGTTTGATAGTAGATAGCTGTATCACTGAAGTCAGACACTGTCTGAAAAGTGTGGTTTTTGATATCTCTCCTGTTTCAGGGATTCTTGTTTTGTGTATGTCCCAAGATTTTGCCATTTTCTATAGATTGATAGTGAAATATTGTTTTCTGTTTGGCACTGTCCTCTGACATTCAGTGCAGGACTTTTTTGAAGTTATTACTGAAGCACCTCCCAATGTTAATACCCAAGGGAAAAAAGTAGTTAAGACAGACATGGCTTCCTACTTACAGTAGAACAATTAACACTACCAATAACAGCTAGTGCACTGGAAATTCCATTCAACCCAGCTATTTCCCTTCTGTATATTTTCTCAAAGAACTGAAAACATCATACCACAGTAATATGTGTGCACCTATGTTTTTAGCAGCACAATTTGTCATAACCTATTCTTCAAAACAACCAAAATGCCCATCATCTAAGGAATAGACATAAAAGGTATGTTACTTTTACATAATGGAGTATTACTCAGCTGTAAAGAATGAAAAACTTGGGGTCTTTAAATGTATGCAGATGCATTAGAGTTTATAATCATAAGTAAAATAAATCAAATACACATTTGTCAATATTATATTATCTGTCAATTGTAAGAACCTTAATGAATAAATAAAACCTGAAAGGTATAATAGATATAGTAAAATGAATGGAAAATGAAAGAAAATGATTAAATAATGAAAATGAGGGATAGAAAGATATGAAAGGGAAAAAATCATGGCTGAGATGATTTTACTAATAATTTCATCAGATTTTTAAAAAAGCAGTTCATATTTAGAATTTTCAATCTGACTGTTTACTGATATCAGCAATCTAATGATCTTCATGAAGGACAATAATGTGTAACACAAAAATCATCATTAAATTCCTCTCACCTTAGTCTTTAAATGTATATCATTTTAAATATGTTACAATTATTATACTCTCTTTAAAACAGATATTAATAAAGTAATAATGACAAGAAAAAACGTTAAAAACACCATATCTTTTTCATCCATGCCTCAGGTGTTTTGCTTGTTTCCAAGATTTGGCTATCACAAATTGTGCTGCTATAAATATAGGCACATATATAATCTTCTGATGAAGAAGATTATGGGGCTACAGAGGGCAGTCATTGACGATGTGTAGTGTGCCTAAGGAGAAAAAATTCTCTTAGGCTTTCACAGAGAGCAAACTGGTCAAGCAATGGCCATGACTCCTCCAGATGGCTAACACTGACTAAAGATCGACAAGGTGTTTACATGGTTCCAGGGTAAATTTTGAGGGGATTTGACTGACCTTATCAAATAGCAAAAGTTACATTTTTAGTTATATAAGTCTTACTTTAACTTGGTCTTAACCATACCACAGAAAGTATAACTACAAGTTATAAAGAGTAAAGCTATATTGATATGCTGGGCTATTAAAGGCTCAAGTCAAAAACTTTGGACAATTTCCAGTTGTGCTGATAACTCACTACTATTATGGACTATTGGGCACTATTAGGTTATTTTGCCGAATTCAAGTACCTACAATATTTGGACTAGCATCAAGTATGAAATAATCCTTTAAATACTTCTCCAAATACAGCTTCTCTAACAGCACTAGAACACCCATCTCTGACAAAACAAAACAAAAAAGGGAATATAAAAAAAGGACCATTTTGTTGTGAAATAATATATATGTATATACAAGACAGTTAGGATAGATATACAGCTACGTTCTCTTGGTTCAATGAAAATAAAGGTTTGTACTAATATTATGTAGACAAAATATCATGTCTGCATCTTATCCTCTGGATAATTACTATGAAGATAACAATATGCAATATATTATTTTTTGAAACTGTCCTACTAACGTGTTTTGAAACTGTTTCATTGTTATTTTATCTTTTTCTCAATAAAATGAATTTAAAAAAGAAAAAAATTAGGTTTATGAAAATCAAACATTGGTACTCATTTATTTGCCCAATCTTGCATAGCTATCTTTTTATATGAGAGAAAATTTGATGGTAAAATAGGTTATAAAACACCCATTGTTAATTTGCTAGTTTTGTTTTGATAATCTGTAACATGTTGTTGTATGTTACTCTACTTCTATCTTTGTTCTGCTACTTCCTTTTGCTTTTGGTTTTATTCTTCAAAAGAAATTCAAATTAAATTTAAAAATGGATGAACATTTTAGATAACTTAAAACAAAAATAACAATGAATAAATGCCTGTATTTGCTTTCTCTATCACTGCTATTCTCTAGCATTTCTTTAAAATGTGGTAGTTTACTTGTAGAAACTCTTACATAGTTTTTATTGATGATTTTTTAAAAATGTATTTCTCACAGGGTCTACAGGGTCTCACTACACAGATCGGACCTGTAATGATTCTCCTGGTTTCAGGCTCTCAATGGGTAGGACTACAGGTGCACGCCACTATTCCCAGTCTCTTTCCCTCTCATTGTGGCTCAGGGACAGCGCCAACATGGCATGCTGGGGATCAAACCCTGGTCCCTGCATCTGGCTAAGCAGGCTCTTTAATCCACTGAGCTTTCTTCTTCTCTTTTATTTTAGCGAAGGGTCTACAGGATTTTCAGGGTCTCACTATTAGATTGCACTCATAGTGATCCACCTGTTTAAAGCCTCCCAAGAGCTGGGGTTACAGGCGTGCACCACCAAGTCCAGTCTCAGTTGCTGTCTCAGTATGCCCCAGGGGAGGGGCTGGCATAGCAGGCCCAAGGATCAAACCCCCATCTCCTGTGCTTGCTTGCAGGCACTTTAATCCTCTGAGCTATTTGACCAGCCCTATTGATGAATTTTTGAGGCTATAAATAAACAAATGCCAGGCCAATAAATTCTAGGGTCCATAGCCTTGATATAAGCCACAATGTCATGTAATGTACTGCCAAAATTCCTATCAGTTTCTTATGATAAAGATCCAAAAAAGACTCTCTCCTTCATGAGACAAGGAAAGATGAAGAGCAATTATGAATACAGAACCAGATTTCTTATCACAAGAAAGGTTTGCTCTGTAGGAGAGAAAAAACAATACTTCCTCAGAATCTTATTTTATATAGGTGAAGAACATTCATTCCATTGGCAGTTCTCTAGTAGTCTAGACTCAACTAAAAGGGAATACCTTGAACTCTAAGAAAATCCTTTAAAACTATTGAAATTATAAAAGAGCTGGGCATGGTGAGACACCATCGGGACTGACATAGTGGCAGGCACCTATAATCCCAGCACTTGGGAGGCTGAAAACAGGAGGATCACTGTGAGTCCAATCTGTGTAAAGAGACCCTGTACTAAATACATAAAAATTCATGAAAGAAGATTATTTAAAAACTCATACATATTAATAAGGTAACATAATGCTTCCAATGCCTAACATGAGGCTATCACTCTAACAAAACCTCAGTGTAACTCCAGTGGACTGTGTTTCCTGCTTGTGCAAATTTTCAGTCAGTTAGAGGCCTGATGTCATTTTAGTAATTTATTTGGCATGCTCACAACATTATATGGCATTTGAATATAGCCTTCTGCATTTCAAGTTGTCTTACTTTATCTACTTTCTATTGCAAAAATACCTAACAAAGGGTATTATTAAAATAAACAAAATTTATTTAATTCCTAGTTCTAAAGGCTGGAAAGTGCAAGATCAGGTAGGAACATATGGTAAGAGCCTCATGCTGTTTAATAGCATGGTGGTAAAACAAACAAGTGAATTTCTCTAAAAGCAAAACAAGGAAGGGTCCACACATTCAAATAACCTGATTCTATGTTTGGTAACACAGTCTCAAAAAAGTGGAAACTCACTCCAACAAGATACCATTAATTTATCCAGGAGAGTTCCACCCTTAAGACCCAAAACACTCTACTTCCAAACACTGCCACAGTGAGAAATTAAGCCTCCAAGTGAATTTTGGTGGGTTCATTTTTATAATTTATATCTGAATGTATCCCAAAAGCCTCATGTACTCATAGGGTGGGTTTGCACAAAGAAGTTGTGTATTGGAGCTGTGATTTTCATCGAAGGATTAATCAGCTCACTGATGAATCTATTTCTAAATGTGATACTGGGAAGTGAAGCCTGAAGAAGGTGGGTTACTGGGGGGCATTACCTGGAAGGGCACATCTCTTGCACTCACTTGATTCCCATGCCTCTTCATACCATGTCAAGAGCTGTCTCTTCTCTCCCCTGCCTCTCTGCCATGGTATCCTGCCTTGGAGCCAATTGATTATGGGCTGAAACCTCTAATTCTATGAATCAAATAAACTTTCCTCCTTTAAGATGAGATCATCAGGTATTGTGTCTTACCAATGAGTTATACAGATCATGGTTCCAGGAATCTGTCAGAATATTTCAAATACCTGTGGAGACATTGTTTTTCATTCTGCTTTTACATTCTTTCCAGTATTTTATTTGTCCCAATTGGTATTATAGTTATAACAATTCATGGTTTCCACTTAATAGTTCTAAAGTCATCTCATGAGCATAATTTTTTCCTGAACAATTAATCAGAGTTACAATTTTTAACAAAGCTTTGAACATGAACCTTTTCTTTTCTCTTCTCTTCTTTCTTTGTGGTACCAGGGATTGAACTCAGGACCTTGCCCTTGCTAGGCAAGCACTTATTTTACTGAGATATCTCCCTGGACTCCTTCCTGTACATTGACTTTTTCCAAGGAAGCAAGACAGAGGTCAAATTGTAGTAATGCTCACCAATTGAGGATCATGGGCAATCTCAAGCTTTTCTGAATTCTCTTGCCAGGAAGGCTACTAGTTTTTCTAACTACTGTGGTTATGAGATTGTTGGTTTTTAAAGCTCCCAGAAATGGTTAAACACAGGAAACACAGCCTTTTACTATGTTTTCAGTTTTGATTATATCAAAAGTTCTTTAGGTATTCTTAGATTTTGTTTAGTTTATACTTTTCTAAAATAAAACTATGGTTTTGATAATTTACTGTTTTGGTGACATTGTATTTGATGTAACTCTATTGAATTTTTAAATTTTATGTTCATACTGTGTTTCTTTGTTTCCCTTAGTGTCAGAAACATTTGTCAAACCTAATATCCTTCAAATATATCCCCTTATTCTGCAAGTTTTATAATATTGGGTTGCATATTTATGTCTATAATCTACTTCAAGTTATTATTTGCATACTGTATATCATAAAGGCAAAAGTATTTCTGTCATTGTTTTTGGCACAGGCAATCCAGTTAATTCACATAATTCATTTGGTCCATCATTGACTATTAATTGATCACAAAGTGTGAGATTAATCATGTCAGTTATTTTTAGATAATATTTTCTTCCACTAGTCTATTTTTATGTCTATGCTAATGTCATAGTTTTTATTGCCAACATTAATAAATTATGAAATCTGAGAATGTGTACCTGACACATTTGTGTTTCCTTGAGAATTTGGTTTAGCTATTCAAAATTTTGTGGATTTTTAAAATGAACTTAGTACAGGCTCTACAGGGTCTAATTGCACAGATCAGATTTGCAGTGATCCTCCTGTTTTCTGCCTCCTAAGCACTGGGATTAAAGGCACACACCACAATTCTCAGTCTCAGCACACACCAGGGTTGGGACCAATGTGGCATGCTGGGGATTGAATGCTGGTTCCTGTGCCTGCCTAAGCAGGCACTTTAGTGCACTGAGCTATCAGGCTAGTCATAAAACAAAATTTGTGGATTTTCATGGAAGGTTTAAATTATAAATCAGAGACCAGAAAGTTGTGCCACAAAAATTTTCATGTCCTGAAGGGTAAAAAGTATCAATCCTAAATTCTCTAGAATTTGTCTTCAGTAGTAAATTGAAAATAAGTACTCTCTGTGATGCAAGAAAACTAAGAATTTGTTTTCAGGAGAACTATTTTACAAAAATGTTTAAAGGAAATTATATAAACCTGAATGGAAATTAGGAGACTCATTCACACTTAACTTATGCATACTGTAGCCATCCAAATAAGACCAAGATGGAAAAAAATGTTGTCACTTATTATAGAAGACATGTAAATATTTATACTGAAAGAGGATATAATTTTTTATTACAAAAATGTTCAATGTTGGGCCGGGGAGATGGCTCAGTGGAATAAGC
>NDGM011149572.1:0-10200 GCA_002564305.1 Octomys mimax | reverse complement strand
TCATCTTTCCCAGCCCTCTCCTTTTGCCGGCTCGTCATTTAGGTCCCAGATTAAATGCGGCTGGAGGTCTCTTTGTTTCCAGGTCTTGTCCTTTCCCTCACAAGCACTTACCACAGAGCATTAGCCTGTCTTGCTGGCGCCCTTTCTTCGGGCCTAGCACATCAGTGACACTCATGTGTACGTCAGGCAGTAGGAGAGTGTCCCTGTGCCACCTCTCATCCCAGCACTTGTTTTCGTCTTTTGTGCATGGTGGGCTGACTGACTCTGGGATGGACACGTCCAATTCGATGCTGCAAAGCTGCTTCAGACCCAGCGCATGCCCACTGAGCTCCTGGAGCCCACACCCTGCTTCTGCCTGTGCGTTGCCACCGCCAGGTGTCACAGCCGAGATGCACTCGGGTCCGACCTGAATCCAGCAGGTCCTAGCAAACCAGTGTCCTGCATCCATCTTGACCTCCACGCAGTGTAGGAGCCTACCCTCCCTTCTTGCCTCCTGTGTTATTAGAGTGGCCTCTCTGTAGCTGTCTTCTTCCTTGTTGTCTAACCTCTGCTGCCTGAGTGCTTTGTTTTAAAAATAGGATTCTGCTTACAGAGTTACCACAGATGTGTCAGGCATGCTTCACAGTCTGCAGAGGAGCCCTGTCCTTGAGCAGGACCTGGGTAGCCTGCCCTCCTGACCTGGCGTGGAGGTCCTCCTGCCCTCTGGTGGCTGCTCTCCTGGCATGGAGAGCTCCGGAGAGCTCAGCGACCTGCCTATGGGGGTCTCCCCAGTCCTGCTGTTGCTCAGGACCCTCTCTTCCCATCAGAGCCCTTGCCGGGCATCTGCTAGCAGACCCCTTGCCCTCTGCATCTACCCTGTCCTGCGAAGTCTTCGTTGCAGACTTACAGCAGCTCTGTGCCTTTATTTACATGTTTGTTTCCTTCTACTACAGCACCAAGTCTATGTGATAAGGCACAAGCTTGAAGGGTTTTTCTTTTCTTTTTTTTCACTTTGAGTGCTCAGAACACAAGTTGGCGCTTAGTAAGTGCTCAATAAATGTTGGCAGAATTATTGAATTTCAAATGTGAGCCAAAGAAAGAATGCAAAAATAAATCTAAATTAGCTAAATGCAGAGAATGGCTGTATAAACTTCAGGGAGAAAAAGGGGAAGACAGGCTCTTGCATTCATATTCAGCAGGTGGAGTGGGGACCTGAGGTTGCCTGCCAGAGGCCTCCAAGAGGGTGGGGGGTAAAGGACCAGCAGTACCAGCCAGTCGGCTCAGAGGCCCATCTCTGCCCTCGTGCCCAGGCCATGTGTTCCAAAGCTGTCCCAACCATCTATGAGAGCACAGCAGGGCTGTCTCGGAGGAGGTGAGACGCCATGGACTTGGCGCTCTGGCTCGCGTTCTGACGCTAGTCTTCTGGAAGTCGCCTCAGGGCTATGGAACAGTCTAACGCCTTCTTGTCCCCCTTCCCAGACTCTCCTTCCCACTCCGAAGTGTCAGGGCCACGGCCAGGGCAGACCCTCTCGGTCTCCTTCCTGTCCTCCCTCCTCCCTCACACCTTTCTCCTGGGTCTCTCACATCCAACCTCATTCTGGCGGATGCTTCCTGGGCTGCTCAGCACGGGTGATGTCAAGAGCAGCGCTATCAAATGCCAGGCTCACTCCAGGTCCCACACAGCATGGGGCTGCCCTGTGGCTGGGATTCAGGTCATCATGGGCCTCTCACCCACCAGTCTTGGTCCCATGTCCAGGTGTTCCCTGGTCCTGCAGAACACTGTGACAGACCTGGTGATACTCTGGGCCTTTGGACACGGATGTCCACTGAGACCTGATCTCCACGGGTCCTTTAAATGCTCGTCCTTCTTGCCCAGCATACAGTCGCTTGAGGGATCACCACTGCCTGTACTCAGCACCACTGAACTGCAGGGCCTGGTGCCTAGCAGCCCAGCCACTCTTCTGTCTGCGGCCTGCTGATGTCACACAGCACAGGCGTGGAGGGTGGGCAAGGTGCCGTGACTGCCTTGGTGTCCCGCAGCCGCTCCTGCTCCGCTGTTCTTGCCTTGGTGCTTCTTAATGAATGATAAACAGCACACGTTCGGGGGCACCTGTGTTTGTCCCTGAGCATGTCATAACCCGTTACCATCTCCACTGCTCTTGTGACTCACAGTTTTAATACACTGTGGTGGCTAAGGACCAACATCTGGCCTCTGAGGCCTGGCTCTGTGCTTTCCTAGAAGTCGAGCAGCCCAGGTCATTGACCGCCTCCTACCACACCTGACATGCGGAGGAGGGCTTCCTTGAACTTCTCGGGATGCTGATGCAGTGCCTTCTGAAGGCCTGTCCCCTGGGCCTCCTTTGGGGCTTCTTGGCCTCAGGCCACAGCAGAACTTGCTGCAGAGGCCCACTAGGCAGCAGTCCCTGTTCCTAGGTCCTGTGTGCACACGAGCCCAGGAGCTCCCCTCCGTCCATCCCTGCAGCCCTTGGACAGAGAGCAAGCCCCCTCCCTCTCTGACCTACATGGGCTTGCAGGCCGCCTCAGCGTCCTCCAGCTGCTAGGTTTCCTCCATGGGGGCTTCTAAGAAATCTCTTCCACCTTCCACATCTCACTCCATCTCGGTCTCAGCTTTTCTGGAGGACCCATATTAAGTCAGACTAAGACTTACATGGCCTCATTAAACTTGCATAATAGTTTCTATTTCTAGTTATTTTTAACCCTATCCTGAAAGGTGCCCAGTGATGTCCCCAAAGTGGCAGAAAGTGGAGGAGTAAAGTGGGATTCAGATCCTGCCACGGAATCTGGGGACTTTGGCTGCCGTGGGATTTATCATGGAAGTGTTCAGAGGGGGCATTTGCAAGAGAACTCTGTGGGGCAGGCGCTGCCCTGATGGGGAGGAGGAGGAGGCGACACACAGGACATGAGTGCGGTGGCCAGGCTGGGCCCTGCTGACACCTGTGTTTGGTTTCTGTGCACACTGATAATTTGTGTGCCTGTGTGCACCCTGGTGTGCATCTGTGCTAGGGTCACTGAGGTAAGATGACTCAGGGCCTGCACAGGCTGTGCACAAAGCAGAAACGCCAAAACGGGAGAAACTCCGCTCTGTTCATCTTCTCCATGCGTCTGCAATGTACAAACTCTGGAAAGAAAGCCATTCTTATTTTTAATCAACATTCGATCTTGCTTTCATAGGTCAGGATATTTCGGTTCCACTTTAGACCCAAGGCCCACCTTTTGGTCTGGACAGTCTGCTTGGGCCTGGGTGGTGATGAGGGGATGGTACAGGTGTAGAGGGTTTACTATTCTCCCTTGGGAGCAAAACCACCCAGGGGGCAGAGGAGGTGAAACTGAATTGCATGGGAGAACTCTGGGAGAGGCCTGGGAGACAGACTCTGCTTCCTCCTGCCCCGTCTGACTCCACTGCTGGCTGGGGCTCCCTCCCTGCAGAATTCTAGGTGGGAGCAGAGGTCACTGGGCAGTGGAAGCAAATAATGAGTGTCCTTGCTTGTGGCTGTTTCTGTCATATTTAAAAAGAGTCCCCCTAGCCCCACTGCCAGGCGAGCACCGGAGCCTACGCCACTTTGGATCTGCGTGGTGGCACCAGCTGCCTTCGCTGGACAACTCTGTGGGTAGCTGCCTGTGCGGGGAGCTGGAGAAGCTGGTGAGGGGTGAGCGTGAGGGTGGGCGAGAGGGAGCGGTGTCTCCATACCATATGTGAGTCACCTGGTGAGGAGGCTGCCTGTGCCGGGCTGCCGGACCCTGGGGCAGGCTGCCGCTCTCCCGGGTGTCTGGAGCGCACCTGGCCGGCTCACAGGCTTATTCTTGCAGCACCCTTGAGCACGCGGTGGCACAGGACACACCCGGTGGGACGTCCCCGGGGACCTGGGCACGGTCTGGATCTGCCCTGGGAGCTCTGGAGGGATCCGCCTCTGCTCTCCTCTGTTTCAGACCCTGAACTCTGCTTTTGCGCAGCTCTCCTCTGGATCCACGAACTGTGCGATGTGCAGTCCCACCCGCACTCCCGCCTACGAACTCACCTCCCAGTGCTGCTTGGTCCCTCGCTTCCTTCGCAGCCAACAATTCGGCCACGCTGACTCTGTGCTCTCCCCCGCGTTGCTTCCATTCTTCCCCTTGACGTGGTTCTCCTGTAGGGTATGAACTACTGCAGTTTGGCTCTTGAGCGTTTACCCACACCTGTGTTCGGAGGTGAGGCTTTTGGAAAACAACGTATCATATGGGCGAGGTGCTGGGGGAGGGCTTGGTGCACTGATGACTTCCGGGCTTTGCTTCTTCCCTGTTGGAGCCTGGTGAGAAGGGGCGGGTCACGGCGCGTGATGTGGAAGGAAGGGAGGATCTCCTTGTTTCTCTGCTGGCCTCGCGGTGCCATGGGGCGTGCAGCTGTGCCCCACCGCACCCTTCCACTGTGCCACTTCCACCCTGAGGCAGGCCAACCACAGAAGAAAACTGAGCCAAGTAAGCCGCTCTCCTCCCGTAGGTTGTGGACACTGGGATCTACCCAGGGATGGCGCGAGCGATGCGGCAGGCTCACAACCCCAACCCGTGTGGCTATTCTCTCTCCTCCATTAGCGGAACCCCTCGTTCTGCGAGCTGAAGCACCTCCCTTGCCTACACTGGACTCTTCTCTGGGCTGTGGAGCCTCCAAGGGCCAGGCATTTCCCTGTGACTTGGCGGCCCTTCATCTGCACCAACTCGTTCTCCTGAGCAAGCTCTTGGGAAGGCCCCATTCTCTGTTCTCTTTACTGCTTCTCTTCCTTTTCTTTCATGAAGTATTTTACATGACACTCGGAACATCTGTTCAAAGAGCATTTTTAATTTTTTAAAATTTAAAAATACAGAAAATTGCAAGGAATAATAAAGCAGCACGCATATCTTACCCATCCAAAATCAGCAACTGTTAGCATTATGTTTCCCTTGTATCTGGTGTTCATTTGTCTTTTTGGAGAGATAAAAGTTACGGAGAAACGCAAAGTTTGCTTCCTCCACCTTCTGTATTCCTGTCCCCTCCTCTGTCCCTCACAGCAAGCATTAGGTTGCACCTGGAATGTTCTAAGGCGCACGTATGCTAAGAGATGCGCGGGTCTTAGGTTCACTGGTGTGGACACTGGCTGTGGATGCACTGAGAGACCGGCTCGATCATTTTCGTTGCTGTGCCATATTGTATCCTTAGCACATTATATGCTCTGAATCATTTTTGTGTCACCCTCCCCTACTGATAGACACATCAAGATTTCTGTGAACAACAAGAAAGATGCTTCAATCAATGTCCTTGGATGTTTTGTCTTGTGTTTGGATTCAGGAGTTTTTCATAACATAGACTCAGAGGTAGAACCAGTAGGTCATAGAGAAGGCTCTTCAGTTTTATAAAATATGTTATTTTTTTCCAAACTAGATATACAGTACTAATTTTCATTCATTTTTAGTGGCAGATTATGAGTATCATTCTGCCTAAATCTTTGACAACACTTGATATTGTCATCTTAAAATTTTTTTGACGATCTTTGAGTGCAAAATTATATCTCATTGTTGCTATAATTCATATTTCTCTATTATTAATGATAGCTGACAGTTGTACAGCTCTCAATCTCGGCTGGCTATTGTGTAAGCAGTTTACACACATGAGCTTTGTTAATCTTGCCACGGTCTCTCCAGGAAGTTTCTGTTGCTCTCCCTCCCATTTTACAGATTATGGAGATGAAGAACCGTAACTCGTCCCGGTGGCTCAGCTTGTCAGGGGTGATGTGGGCATGTGGACCTGGCAGCTGAGCCTGCACTGTGGCATGATGCTGAGTCCCCAGTTCTGCAGAGGCCAGGTCTTCATTCATCTGCTTATAAGATATTTGTATTTTCTTTCCTATGAAGTTCCTGACTTATATCCTTTGCCTTTTTACTAGGTAATTTGTCTTTTCTTCTCATTCTTTAAGAAGATCATGTAGGTTGGACATCAACTCTTTTTCTATTGCATTTGACACAGTAATTTCTCCTAGGTTGGATTTCTCCTTTGTCCTTACTTACGATTTTTATTTGGTTTTTATACATACGCATTCATTTGTTTCACGCAGCACCTCGCTGTGCTGCCTAGGCTGGCCTCAAACTCCTGGGCTCAGGTGATCCTCCTGCTTCAGCCTCCAAGTATTAGAGGGACGGGGCGAGGCACGACATCTACCTGGCTTTTAGTTTTGCCACATCTCTAAAACTCTTTTCCCCCTTTAACAGTTCTTTGTTTTTCTGTGTCCTTATTCTGGTAACTTTTCCCAGTTGGCCTCTCCATCTTGACCGACCACTGCAGACCGGGCTCTCTGTGGTTTCCAAGGCAGCACGTGCCTGTGCATCTGCTGGGGCCTAAGCTCCTGAGGGCTCCCATGGCTCTGTCCTCCTCTGCTCCCTTGCCTTTCCTCACCCCCGCAATCGCCGCTGCGCTCCTCGGTCATGTGGGCTGTGGCTCTGCTCTGCCTCTCCCTTCCCTTCCCTTCCTTCTCTGTACTGTGTTAGGAGTTGTGCAAGGTCCCTCAACATACGCCCCCCTCCCAGCAGCCACGCAGCACTCGGGATGTCAGTGCTTGCTATCCTTTCCCGTGCTAGCCGGTGATCCCCAGCCTCGAGTCCACTGCTGCGCTGCCTTTTAGAAACCTCCTCTAAGCCATCAGTCTCTGGGCTGCTCCCCGATACAGGCATGTGCTCCTTCCTCCCTCCCAGACAGCTCCCCTCCTCTGTCTGGAGTCCTTTCTCTCTTTCCTCTATTACCTCAGTGCTGTGTCAGGCCCCTTCGAAGTCTTTTTCTGTTTTCTCTGATACTCTCCAGTGCATGCTGTCTGGACCACTGGTACCGCACTGACTCAGAGGTTGCCTGGAATTGGTATTCAGTGGTCTCATTAGGCTCTGTTGACAGCTTCTGCAGGAAATGGACCCGTGTCTTCATTTCCCCTGTTCTACCCAGAGCACCTTGCTCAGCAGGCTGCACCCACAAGGTGGTGGGAGCTTGTTTGTGTGGGGACAGCTAGTGCCCAAGGACCTGCCCTCAGGGCAAGATTGGCACCCTCTGCTCGGACCCACTCCCCAGTCCCAGCTCCATTTAGGTGGGAACTTGGAGCTCACAGACCTCTGTGCAGGTGGATGCATCTAGCTTCTCCTTTTGAATGTGTATCCTTGTGTTTTCCTGGCTAGGACGTGTGGTGAAACAAAGAGCTGCCCTCTATGCTGCTTTGGGAGTACCGCTCTGATCTTCCCCACCGCTGGCGTTGCCCAAGTCCCAGCGAATGTTCCAAAGGCATGCAGCCATGCACCACGTCCCAGAGGCTCTGTGGACTGGTAAGTCTGCTCAGCCCTGACAGGAAGCTTCGATTTTTCTGCCTCATCCAAGTTGCATGAGTCACTCTGCTGCGAAGGGGCCTCAGCCTTCCTGTTCCTTGCTTGGATTTTTCTTGTTTAGCCTCCTTGGGATCAGTTTCCCTCATGGCTATTTTACACCGTTGAGTTTAAGTCTCTTGAATATAGCCACGCATCATTTAGTAATGGGGCCTGCATCCTGAGATCTGCAGCCTGAGACCACTGTCTCCTGGTGGCCACACCCTATCGCACACCAGCACAAATCCAGTGGCACAGGTCCATAGGTCAGTGCGGCCTCTCCCAGCCGTCAAGAGCAACAGGAACCATGTGCTGGGCCGGGCTGCTGCTGGTGTCACATGGCGTGCTGCTTGCAGTAAGCTTGAATGTTTTAGTAAGTGGAACTACACTCTAAAATCCTGCTCCTCACAGACCAGCCCTGGCGTAACAGTCCAGACCCCAAGAAGGCAGCGTGGCCTTCTTGGGTGAGTTCTGTCCAAAACAGTCACCTAGTGATCCCCCTTTGCACTTTCCCCCCAAACATGTTCAAGACATACTCATGTTGTTGCAGCCTGTCAAATCAGAAGGAGCTGACCAGGTGTCTGAGCAAGAGGGTGAGAAACTTTACCTGTTCCTGGGTCTCTGCCTGACCTTTCCCTATCCTATGTAATGCAAGGGGCTCCCTCCCTCCCCTGCCAGAGGCTGCAGGGACCTGGACCTGTTCCCTTGCAAGGTGTGCTTTCTTTCATCGCACCTTCTTATAGGTGACCGCCAGCCCCTGTAATGCTGTCCCTTCAGGAGGCAGTGGGGCTGAAGATCTGAGCCAAGATCTGACCCCTTCCTTGAGCCGCAGAGCCATGGAGGCACGGGGCCTGGGGCGGAGAGCTCCCCTTGCTCTTCACATCTCTCTGCCCTAATTGGCACTCTTCTTTTGTAGAGAAAGAACTACCATCCACACTTGCTGTCATACAAAGCCTTTCAGCGCTTTCCTATACATGTGTGACATGCATGTCAGGGAGGGGTTTATATTTCAGATGTCCAGGGAGATAAGTGCTTTGTTCACAACCAATGTAACATATAAAATTAGGTAATCGCATAATAAAGATGTGAATGGGGAGAAAAGCACAGAGAATACAGCAGGAACCAGGAGTCGGGTGGAGGACAGTAGGGACCCAGAGGACAGAAGTGGGTGTTCATGAACACAGGGTGCAGCTGTGCAGGGGAGCATTCCGCCTCGTGAGGTCTTATCCCCAACTGAAGGTGAGAAAATCTTCCTGTGTACAGTTGCTGTGACTGCACTGTAAGACCTGACAGCCTGGCTCACCTGAAGGACGGTGCCTCTTCCAGGGAGTGGAGTTGCTCGTCTCACCCTGTCAGGGCAGCACATTAGTCACAGAGTAATTCTTGGGTGAATGAGCACATGAACTGAAGCAGGGCATCTTTTGTTGCCGGCATCAAAGGTGGGCCAAAGGGGTGGCTCTGATTCTGACTCTCCAGTTTGCTCAGAGGGGGAGTTATCAATCCCTGGAGGGTTGTCCCCAGATGTGACACAATATTGTAGGTGAAAAATAAGCTGGAAGTAGTGAATTACACTCAGATTGAATAATCACAAGGTAGCAGTTTTCTCCTTGTCCATCAGAGAAATAAAGGAACAAAATGCGAATGGTGATGACAGAGTCTGCTGGCTGATTGTCTCTTCTCAAGTAAGATTGTATTTTACGGTTTCCTTTTCAGCTAGGGCCACTAAAAAGCAGTGTGGTCAAAAAAACGAAAGTATCTTCTGCCACTTTTGGCCAGCTTCACTACAGCAGAATCCGTACTCACTCTTGAATAGTTATTCCTCATTTTGTTTGATGGAGATGACAAGGGTATTAAGGTTCGGTTGGACAGTTTCCCCGAAGAGCCTCATAGGTTCATTGGTGAGACTGTTGGATGGTGATTGAATCGTGGAAGATGACGATGTTGGGAGATGAAGCCTGGTTACAGGAGTCGGGCCACTGGGGGGGTGACCTGGGAGAACGCAGCTTTCCTGTCAACTTCTGCCTCCCTCTTTGCTTCCTGGCTCCCATAATGTGAGCAGCCTTTCTCCATCCAAGCACTTTCACCATGCTGTTTCCTGTTTGAAGCCTGCAGCCTGGGAACTGAAACTTCTAAAAGTGAACAAAATAAACCTCCCCTCCCATAAGTTGTGGGTATTTGTATTAGCCGGGGTTTTACTAGAGGAACAGATATAATACAAGGAACAGATGTAACAATACAAGATGTACAAATGTATAAGAAATTACAACATTGGCTTCCGACGGCCAGCCGCAGAGTCCGATGAGGAAGCGTGCAGAGGGCGTCTGCACACCCGAGACTGAAGGAGTCAGTCCAGTGTGGAGCTCACTGCAGCGTTCTGTGCAAGCCTCTGTCAGCCTGCCAGTGGGTCTGTGATGGAAGGTTGAAGAATCTGCGGTGGGAGCTGAAGGATCCCAGCTGGAGGCCAAAGAGTGCACTGGAGCCAGGAGACGGAGTCTAAGCTGATTGCGAAGACAGAAGTTCTTCTGAAGAAGTGGTATTCAGACTCCTTCCTCACCCCCTTTATGTCCCCTTTTTGTGATGAGTCACTCTGGGGCTGGCCCTCCACACCCTTGGGGCGGGGCCCCCATGGTACCGGGTGTGGAGCCACAGAGACGATCCAGCCACGTTGACGACATGTACTGACCACTGCAGTATCGGATGTTGTTGGTCCCGTTAGGGTTTGTGTCTGCATGTCCCCCAGAGCCTCAGGTAGTCAGGGGGGCCTCTTTTTGGAGGTAGCTGAATCTAGAGTTTGTGACTGATTTATGGTCTAGTGCTGGGATTATGGGTGTGCATGCCACACCCACTGGAGGGCAGGCA
>NDGM011149562.1:0-10317 GCA_002564305.1 Octomys mimax | reverse complement strand
AAGAAGAAGAAGAAGAAGAAGAAGAAGAAGAAGAAGAAGAAGAAGAAGAAGAAGAAGATTTGTCTTACATAGTTGGGTGCCCCCATGTTTGGTACATACATATTTATGAGTGTTCCATCTTACTCTTGAATTTTTCCCCTAGCCATTAGTTGGTGGCTTTCTTTATTTTGTTTGTTCATTCTTTATTTGAAGTTCAGAATGTCTACCAACAGGAATGCTACCCCTGCTTTTTTTCTGAGGTTCTGGGGCATGTAGAATTATTTTGCACGCATTGACTTTCAGCCTATCAATTTCTTTATGAGTTAATTGTGTTTCTGGTATACAGCATATTGTTGGATTTTGCTTCATAATCCACTGTGCCAGTCTATTTCTTTTAATTGGTGAATTGATTCCATTTACATTGATGGTTATAATTGAGGTGTATTGACTTATAATTAACATGTTATTACCTGCTGTTGTATACCCCCTTTTCTCCTGTGTTGAATTGTTTGCCCTACTTAGTGGGTTCTTTCCATTATCATTCATCAAGTTCTGGTCATTTTGGTCCCTCTCTAGAATATCTTTTAGTTGTCTGTGCAGTGTTGACTTTGTCATCATGAAATTCTTTTTTGTTCTTTGTCATGAAAGTATTTCCCTTCTGCATCAAACTTGAAAAAGAGTTTTGAAGGATACAGCAGTCTGATTGGAGTTTGTTTTCTTGGAGGACTTGAAGTACTTTGCTACGTGCTCTTCTTAACCTGATGGTTTGTGAAGAGAAACCAGCTGTTATTCTCATGGGTTTTCCTTTAAATGTGATCTGTTTCTTTTCTCTAGTGGCTTTTAGTATATTGTTCTTGTGCTGGATTTCTGGGGTCTTGACTATTATATGTCTTGGTGTGTTTTTAATTGGGTTGATGTTTTTTGGAGTTATATGTGCTTCAGTTACCTGAATGTCAGATTGCTTCCCCATATTTTGGAAGTTTTATGCTACTACTTCTGCTCATATTCTTTTTATATCATTGGTATTTACTTCTTTTTTATTACTGATTCCTCTTAGTCTTATGTTGCTCTTCTTTGCATTGTCTTGAGGATTGTGGATTATTTTTTCCTGCATCCTAGTTATTTGTTAAGAGATATTGTCTTACCTTTTAACCAGCTGTAGCAGTGTCTTCAAGGTCTGAAACTCTATCTTCACTTCCATCCAAATGGTTTTGCCAGCTTGTGATTGAGGTTTTAATTTCTTGTATGTTTCTTTTAATCTACTTCATGCATTCTATTTCTTTCCTATATGGCTTATTCAAGGATTCCATCATTTCTCTATTCTCCTCAATTTTTTATTAGTTTTTCTTTTGAAACACTCAGTAATTCTTTCAGCATAGTTATCATTTCACTTTTTACTTGAGATTATTTCTGATCTGATTTCCTCTATACATTTCTTCCATTGTTTCTTCACCTCAGATGCTATTATTTCAGAGATTTCAGGTGCGTGATTTCCAATTTCTTTTATGTTGATTTCTCCTGCATTTGTTCTAGGTGGGCTCGAAGCCTGAAACTGCATTTTCCTCCATCTCTTTGTCATTTTATATAGCACTATCTTCTGACTTTTGAGGTAGAGGTTTGGTGTAGTTACTGACTTTGAATTTACCAATATTATTACCCAAGAGAGACTATGTGTTTAAGGCAGTTACAGTTTTGTATTTACAGAACTATAATTAGCAACATTGATAGTGGTTAGTGATATTTAGCAGTTGTCACACTCTCGTCTAGTTTGTTTGCCTTTCAGACCCTAAGAACAAACATTATGGATGTATAGCTAAGCAGATATTAGATTGAGAATTTGTACTTAAATTACTTCCCCTAAATTCTGTCTGATCACCTCCCCTTTTGTACCTGTAGTCTTCTAGGCAGACTAGTTCACCCTGGTTACCTTTTACCTCCTCTCTCAATCAAGACCAAATGAGAAAGGATGTTCTCATAGATCTGGATCTAGCAATTTGTCTCAGCTTTCTGGGTCCAGATCTACCAAGTTTGAACTCATCCAGGTGGGCCTGGATGCTGTGTTCAGCTTCTTCCTGCTGTAGCCTGCGGAATTAAACCCAATGTGCTCCTCTGGCAAAATTTTCTGCTCCTGTAATAGTTGGCTGTGTCTCACTCCTTGCCTCTCTGCATTGAGTTCTGCTGTAGGGCTCAACACCAGGTCTGTCTGATGGAGGAAGTTCCGGTGAGCACACAGAAAGTCGCATACACAGGATGAGCCTGGTTGACAATGGAGTAGAATCCAAACAACTATTCTTTCTAATTTTTTAGTATACAAAAATAAACATGGAGGAGAGCAATGATTCTTTCAGCTGAACTCAGAGCCTTTGCCCTGAGCTACATGTTTAACCATTAAAAACAATATATTTGCACCAGGTATCAAACTCAGGGCACTGCAATTTCCAGGCAGGTTCTTGTGTCACTGAGGTGTATCACCAGCAAAACTGTTTTTGAGACAGGGTCTCACTAAACTGTTAAGTTGCCCAAGTTCTTCTTCAGCTTCCATTCATCCTGCTTTAGGCCCCTTGAATACTGGAATTACAGACAGGTGCCATTGTGCTTGTTTTATCATTAAGCACTTTCATATATTATTTCATTTTACCTTAGAAACAGCCCCATGGAAAGACTTTCAGTTTGCAGACATAAAGTGTGGTTGCTCCCCCTAACTGGTTCATGTTCACTCAGACACTAAATTGTCAGACAAATATTTAAACGCAGATATTTCTGAGTATAAAATTTATTCTTTTGTTTACTAAGCCACATTTTTCTTCAATATTACAATCTCTAGACACAAAGAAAATATGCAGCTCTTAGGCTGTGACTCCCTGACCACATAGTAAGTAGAACCTCAAAGTGAAACTTAAGTTACACCTTCAGTTTATGTCTCATCATAATTCTCAGTACTCAGAAATAAGGATACCAGCTATGCTGCTGCTTCGTGAAAGTGATGAATTTTGAGAAGAGGCCAGGAACCTTCGCAGCAGCCGCAGCTGAAGGAAAACTTGTGGACCCATGTGGAGCACAAACCCTCTGCCAAAAGCTAGAGTTATTATAGGTAACAAGTCAGAAGGGCCACATCTTAATTTGATTTTTCTCTAAGGGGCATGCCCAGTGCACATCATTAAAGGGCCTCCTCAACCACGTGTGCTGGAGAATTTACACTTCGCCCTGCTTATGCTAGTAGAAGGAAGTTTTGCTTCTAGCCAAAGGTATGGCCCAGAATTTGTCTCTTAGCTTTATCCACCTGAATATGAAAAACAAGTAAAATAATGTAAAAGTTCCCCTGTGCTAAGTAGGGTCAAGGAGGAGGAAAAGAGCCATAAAAGCCACTTTCTCTTCTTCCCCAAGTCAGAAATTCTGTAAGGGAAAATCATGTTTAAGGTTATAGCTTTTTCTTACAAAGTTTTTAAATGCTTTTTAAAAGTTTTTCTTCTGGTTAGTTTTATTTGATTGCCAATGTTAAAATTTTTCATGAACTTAGAAACTATATTCTTCTAACAATAATCAACTAGATTCTGTTAAAATTTTTTTGATTGACATCAATTTTGAAGATGCAGTATTTTCATTGTTAAAAAGGACACTTTAATCTTTTTTTGGGGGGGAGGAGTAATACTAGAATACTTACAATGTATTGCCCAGAGTCCTAGGTTAGAATTCCTTAAATAATCTTATTTATATTTTAAAGTTTACTAATTTTATAAAGTTTAATGTTACCTCATTGTAATTCACATACATTTGTTCATTGGTGATAATAAGCATTTAGATATTTATTATTTGCAGAGACATTGAAACTTTTTCTTCTTTTTTTTTTAGGAGGATTAAACATTTGGCACATATTATATGTTTGTTCAAGTACACTGAACTTCAAAAACTGCCAGAGTAATGCTGAGTCAACAGGAGGCATTGTGATATTTCCTGCCCAGCAAAAATCAGTGAATCCTGTAGAAAGTAAATGGAGAATGATTCAGTAAAAGGTGAATGGAAGTTTCTACTGGGAATGTTAGTTTTCCTGACTATGATTTATGAACAGCCATTTGTTTATAGCATAAGGTGTTATAAAATTGTTTTCAGTCATTTTCAATTAACTATGTATCTTAATGTATATTTGCATATATTAAATAATTGACCTTTGTTATCTTATTATCTTTTTGGAATTTATTCCCTTTAAGTAATATTTACAACTTACTATTTTATATGTTTTTAATTTATCATTTTCAGATATGTATTTAAACTTATGAGATTTCAAGTTTATATTAATAACCTCAAACACCCTGAAGGATAGAAATATTGAAAGAACAATACAGGCAATAATTGCAATGCACATGGGAATGGAAGATAGCTTGGCTGTCTAAGAACCTGCCTGGCAAGTGCAAAGATCTGAATTCGATCCCCACTACTGTGTGCTGTGCTGGCCCTGGCCCCTAAGTATGCTGTGATAGTTACCGAAACTGAGCATGATAGTGCACACCTATAATCGCAGCACAGAGGAGGCTGAGAAAGAGGATCACTATGAGTCTGAACTGTGTAGCGAGACCCTGTATCAAATAAATAAATAAATGCATAAATTTTTAAAAAGAATTAGAAAGCATTAAGCAGATTCAAACAAATATCCAGGCCACTAAGAAATCCACTAAAAGCTAACAAGACTGCTTGAACGAAACTGTACATAGAATTTCAGACCTTGAAGAAGTTTGCATCTAGTAAGCATGACAAAAGAGCTCTTAGAAATAACAAGGACTCAGTAAAGAACAAAGAAACAGTTGCAGGATAAGGCAAAGAGAAACAATATAATGTGGATAGGTGTCAATAATATAGCGGGGGTAATCACAAGTTACCTTAAAAAGACTATTTGCAGTAGTAGGGGACAATTTCCCCAGCATGGAAAAAAATTGACATACAGTTTAGTGAGGCATATAGAACTCTAATTAGCCATAACCTAAATAGATCTACAACTAGGTACATAATAATCCATATCTCAAAAATTTAGTGAAAGAACAGAATATTCAAAGTTATTAGAGAAAAGAAACAGATCATCTGTAATGGAAAGCCCATCAACACCATGGCAGATTTCACATCGCAAACCATCAAATCAAGAAGAGCTTCAAGGGCAGTATTTCAGGTCCTGAAAGGCAAAATGTTGTATCCAGATTAATATTCACTGAGAAGCAATCTATCAAAAATTAAGATATTTCTATTACAAAGAACATCTGAAGAAACTCATGACCACCAAACCAACCCTACAAAGAGTACTGACAAATATTGTAGAAAGAGACAAAAATGACCATGACTTCAAGAAGAATATTACAAAGGAGCCACCAAGCAGAGCAAGCAACTAAATATAGGGGAAAAGTAGGGAACTTACAGCAGGAAAAACACATCACAAAGATAAGCTAATATGTATCACTTATAACCATCAATGTAAATTGCCTCAATTCACCAATCCGAAAAAAAAAAGAGAGAGAGACTGGCAGAGTGGAGTAAAAACCAAAATTTAATAATATCCTGCATATAAGAAACAATTTAAGTCAAAAGAAATTCATAGACTGAAAGTCAAAGAATGGAAAAAACAATACTCCATGCAACAGGAACCCATAAAAAAGCAGGGGTAGATTTCAGCTCACTGAAAATGTGAAATTCAAACTAAGAATGATGAAACAGATAAAGAATGTCTCTATATTCTTGTCATGGGGAGCTGCATGAAGAAGAGATAACAATTATAAATATATATGCTCCTAGCCAAGGAGCACTGAACTACATAAGACAAAATTTAACGGACATGAAAAATCATATGAGCAATGACACAATTGTAATGAAGACTTTAACAGTCAACTGTTACAAAGATATAGATCAACAAGGAAAAAAAAAAGTAATAGCAAAACTGATCCAAACTTGTGAAGAAATGGACTGAGTAGACCTCTATAGAGAATTCTACCCATCAACATCTGAATGTGTATTCCTCTCAGCTTCATATAGGATGTTCTTCCAAATAGGGCATATACTAGCACATAGAGTATGCTTAAGCAAATACAAAAGAATAAAAATTATCTCTTGAACATTCTCAGACCACTGTGCAGTGAAACTGAAAGTTACTGACAAAAGAAATTGCAAAAGCTCTATAACCACATGGAAATTAAGTAACACCTCCTGAGGAATTAGTGGGACACAGATGAAATGGAAGAAGAAATTAAACAATATTTACATTCCAATGAAAATTCATGTAGAACTCACTGGGATCTGTAAGACGCAATGAAATCAGTCTGAAAAGGGAAATTTATAGTGGCAAAGTCTCACATCAAGAAAACAGATTGATCTCAGGTAAACAATGCTATGTTGCACCTCAAGCTACTAGAAAATAAAAAAGAGAAAGTGAAGATCAAAGCCCAAAAAGACACAAGATTATAAAGATTAGAACAAAATTAACGCAACAGAGACTAAGAAAATAGCATAAAGAATCAATGAATTGAAGAGCTGGTTCTTTAAAAGAAACAATGATATAGGTAATGCCTTAGCTGACCTTATCAGAACAAAGAAGGAAAAAAATTTCAAATTCATGGAATAAGAGATAAAAAGGACAAAATAACTACAGACCCTATAGAAATCAAGAAAATCAATAATACCTACTTCAATAGTCTTTACTCTCATAGGGTAGAAAACACAGAAGAAATGAACAGATTCCTAGATACATGTAAATTACCAAATCTGAATCAAGAAGATCTAAAAATTCTGAATAACTCCATGCCAGTGAATGAAATTGAAAATGTAATAAAAACATTACCAACAAAGAAAAGCCCAGGTCCTGATAGATTCACCTGAATTCAATATAGCTCTGCAAACGTTAGCCAGAGCAATTAGACAAAAGAAATAAGAATTGGAAAGGATGAACTGAAATTATCATTATTTGCAGGTGACATGATACTGTACATAGAAGACTGAAAAATCTCTACCAACTGACTCCTAGAATTTATAATCAAATTCAGTAGCAAACCAGGATACTAAGTTAACACTCAAAAATAGACAGCATTTGTGTCACATATAGCAAAGGGAAAAACATAAAAATTATGCCTTTCAGAATAACATCAAAAAATGAAATGCTTAGGAATCCATCTAACAAAAGGAGTAAAAGATCCATACAGTGAAAATTACAGAATTCTGAAAAAAAGGAATTGAAGAGGATTTCAGAAAATGGAAAAATATCACTTGTTGGTATATAGGAAAAACCAAAATTGTGAAAATGATACTACTCTCAAATTATTGTTCAGATTCAAATCATTCTTAATTAAAATATTATTGGAATACCTTTCAGATCTAGGGAAAATATTCTGAAAATTCATCTGGAACCACAAGAGACCTAGAATAGGAAAAAAATCAATCCTTTGCAACAAAGGCAAGGAGGGAGACATAATTTCTGACTTGAAATTATACTACAAAGCTACTGTGATAAAATCAGTATTGTACTGACAAAAAATATAAAACAGACCTGAGGGTTAATGGAACAGATTAGTCAATGGTTTTTTTTGTTTGTTTGTTTTTGTTTTTTTGTTTGTTTGTTTTGGTGGAACCGGGGATTGAACTCAGGCCCTTGAGCTTGCCAGGGAAGTGCTTATTACATTGAACCATTTCCCCGGCTTCAATGGAACAGATTAGAAGATATAGACACAACTACAAATACACTCAGTTGTCTTATCTTTGACAAAGGGGCCAAATATGTTTACTAGAACAAAGATAGCCTCTTTAATCAATAGTGCTGGAAAAGCTAGCTTTGCCCATGCCAAAGGCTAAAATTAGACCCATGTTTATCAATATACAGTAAACTAAAGTCAAAATGGATCAAAGATCTAAATATTACACAAAAACAGTAAATCTACTGGAGGAGAGAGTAGTTAGAAGTTTCAAAGACATAAGTGTAGGCAAAGAGTTCATGGGCAAAAACCAGACTGCATGGGAAATACCTCAAAGAATAAATAACTGGGATCTCATCTTTTTGAGAAGTTCTTGTCTATCAAAAGAAATCACCAACAAAGAAAAAGAAAACCCACAAATTGTGACAAACTATTAGCTGAAAGTCCCTCAGACAAAGAACTTCTATCTAGAATGTATGAAGAATTGAAAACTATCAGGCCCCCCAAATTCAAACACCCAGGCCAAAATTGGGTATCTAAGATGAATGCACACTTCTCTGACAAATAAATACAATGTTGAATTAAAACTGTTCAGTATTATTGGTCATTCAAGAAGTGCAAGTTAAAACAATACTTTCCATCTCACCCCAGAAAGAATGACTATCATCAAGAAGTTAACTAATAACAAATGCTGGAGGGGCTGTTTGAGAAAAGAACCCTTCTCTACTGTTGGTGGAACTGTAGAATAGTGCAACCAACTGCGGAAATCAGTTTGGAGATTCCTCAAAAAGCAAGGACTAAAGGTCTCATTCAACTTAGCTATTCACCTCCTGGGTATTTTTCCAGAAGGACTGAGATATATGTCGGGCCGAGATATATGTTCACTGTGATATACGTGAACCTATGTTTATAGCTGCACAGTTTGCCATAGCTAATGCTGGAATCAACCCAAATGTCTATCCACCATGGAATGGATAAAGAAGATGTAGTAGTTTTATGCTATGGAGTATCATGCAGCTGTAGAGAAAGATAAACTCGGGGCTTTTCTAGGTAAATCGATACAACTAGAAATCATACCTGTAAGTGAAATGAATCAGACCCACACGTGCAAACATTGTATTTTCTCACTAATATAAGAACCTGAAAGAATAAACAAATTCTGAAAAATACAGTAGATACTGTGAAAGAAAAAAATAATGTTCAAAGGGAATGAACAATTGGGATGAGGGAAAGGAGATAAAAAGAAGGGAAAAATAAATTTGTGTGTATATATAGATGATAGTTTGAATAATTATATTGATTTCTGCTGCTCTATTGAAAGAAGCAGTTAATGCTTAAATATTTTTCTCTTTTTAAATTTTTAAGTATTTTGCATGCTTATATTTTGTTATCATAAGTGATTTGAAGACAACAATATGCAATTATAACAATGATTGTTGCATCCTCTCATTTGTCTTAGCAAAATCCTTCATCAATTCTAATGGTTTTTAAGTGTCTTTATTATGTTTAAAACTATAAAAAATAAATTAAAAATAGAAGACAAAAAGAAATTTTTGTAAGAAAGTAATAGGGAGTGTTTAGGGGAAACCAACAGCGGAGTAAGGATAAAATGTGCTTCTAATTAACACTGGAAATGTGCAGAATAAAATACAGAAAAGTGAGACTCTACAAGGAAGCGCACGGATTTTCTCACACTGATAGTTCTCATGACCCTTCTGAAATGGGATCTTTTCCCAGTTATGAATATGAGTCCATTAATATTCTTAAAATCCTCCCACCAAGCTTTTACATTATTTGTTTAAGGACAATCAGTATTCATTAAATGTGAAATACAAGATCCCCGGTTTACTTTCAAACTTAATGTTATTAAATCGCACACAAATACATCACTGATTCCATATAGATATTCCTTGTTTAAAGACTTGACTAATTAAAGGACTGTATTGTTGAGACTTAGAAAGATCTTTTTTGAGCATTTTGTTGATAGGGCCTCAATGTCTTTTTTTGTAAGTGCACCTTGTTTATATAGTGCTGTAATAGTTGCTGTTTGTACGGTAGGGCACAGTACTGCTGTTGTATGTTGTTATACATTGCAGTTTTGCATGTAAGGGTTACAAAAACAAAGCAAAGTAATCATTTGACCGTTTCTTTGTTCTGAATTTTGTAATTAACACACTTGAGACAAATCTTCATTTTCTTACTAATTTATTTAGTGACCTAGTCTCAGGAACTTATCTAGGTTTTTGAAGAATGTCTGCATCCGATATACTCAGTGTATTGAAAAGATCGTCATTAAGGATAACAAGAGACTTCAATTACCTTAACATGGGACAAGTTGAGTGAGCGGCAATAAGTAAAGGATACAGAACTAAAACACTACCACCAGGAGTAGTAGATGCACTGCTAAACAACTTCCAAAATCATTTAGGTGCTGGGGGGATAAAGCTGGATCATTTTGGTATTTATCAATGTGACAACATATCTTTTTAAAAGGTTTGGGGTACTCTGAACATACAAGCTAAGACAGAAGGCAGGAGAGTGCAGCAGGAGGCAAACTTGACTTTTACTATGACATTGCACAAAGTCAGTTAATCTCTTTTTTTCCTTTATTTTATTTTATTTTTATTTTATGGCAGAACCGGGGATTGAACTCAGGCCCTTGCGCTTACCAGGGAAGCACTTA
>NDGM011149556.1:0-26407 GCA_002564305.1 Octomys mimax | reverse complement strand
AAAGAATCACAGTCACTCCCTTAATCTACACGCTCATTCTCCAGTTTCAGTTACCCATGGCGAACCATGGTCTGAAAATATTAAATGGAAAATTCCAGAAACCATAAGCTTTACTTTTATTATACTATCTTGTTGTAACTGTTCTACTTTATTACTATTGTTAGTAATCTCTTACTGGGTTTGATTTATAGATTAAACTTTATCATAAGTAAGTATGTATAGGAAGAATGTATGCTCTATGTTCCTGGGGTTCAGTCCCGACATGTGGTTTGGGGCATCCCCTGGGGGCCTTGGGCACATAGCCCACCCCCAACCTCTCCAAACCCCCCTTCCCGCAAAAAAGAGAGCACAGCTATAGTATGCCAACTACTGGCTCTGAGTCCTTTGACTTAGCAGACAAGGCAAGTTCAGGCCCCAGTAGCATCGCTGGACAGTCTCCTCCAGATCCTCCTGCTCATCATGAAGCCCCCAGCCACCCTGACTCAGCACCTCGCCTCTTCCCTGCCACAGAAACAATGTCCCCTCTACCTGAGGCTCACAAAAAGGAAAGACAGACTCTCCATCACCACCCCACTAGGAAGAGCAGGCTGCACCGTCCACCTGCTGAGCACCACACAGGCCAATTAACCCCGTGTGTGAGTGGCAGCTACCTTCCCAGTGCATTTCCTGAGAGAGCAAGCACCTCTGGTGACACACAAGCGGCAAATTCCCAGCCTCCACCCCACCCCTGCACACTTTCTGTCCTCTCCCACATCACACTTCTTCAGAGCCCCTCTCCACTCCGAAATAGTATGTTGCTTCTAAAAGTGTAGGCCTCTGCGCAGCAGGGTGGGTCAAGGACAGGCTCAGAGCCAGGACCACAAAGGGTCAAATCCTGGCCCCTTCAGAACTGTGTGGCTGGGAGTGTCTTAACCCCTCTGTTCTGGATTTCCTGCTCCTCTTTATAAACAAGGTTGGAATGCTGTGAGTGGAAAAAGAGCTGGAGGGCTTAGAACAGCACTAACTCAATCACTCAGCGTTGGTTAATGTCATGATTCCTGTCATAGGCCCTTATTTGGCTTTCCCTCAGTCTGCCTCAAGAGCTGTGTCTACTTTCTCTGTACAACCTCTCTGCCTGTCAAAGCCCAGCTGATGCCTTAACTTCTTCCCAAAGTCTGACTGCTAAGGTTTCCCAAATCTCCTATCTCCAACTTCTACTAAATGTACTACCTGAACATTTTTAGGAAACGACTTAGTGCATTATGGTCTCATGAGAAAAGACAGGTGACACTTTGATTTCAAAGCGGTAACCAAAAGCAAAAACAGAAAGGATTTACAGAGGGCTGGGTGGGTTTGATGGCTGGTACCCAGGAACGGGAAGTACCTATCACACAATAGGAAGTAGTTATGCAGGACCTAAGGGATGAGGGAACACGCAGTCACTGGATACCACAGAGGGCATGGGTGATGCCGCCCCTGCTGTGGAGAAGCACAGTGGCTGCCAGTTGGGATCAGTGAGCCAATAATTCTCCTCACCTCTAACTGCTCATTCCACAGACTTTCCCAGGTGCTCATGATCAGTATGGAGAAATGGAGGCAGCACAGATTTGAAATCAGACACCTTGGGGTTGGAGCTAAGCCTTGTCACCACGAGGCCTGAAGAAAGTAATTTGACCTGAGTCTCAGATGCTCAGATTATTTATTTGCGAGCTGAGAACAAGCACACTAGCTCTAGGGTTGTTATAAAAATTAAACATATTTCCTATTACTTCATCCCAACTATTTATAGTTTCCTGCAGACTGCTGTGGTAGCTCAGATACTAGAAAAATAGTAGGGATATGCACCTTTGCTGATGGACAGGAAACTCTAGTGAATTCACAGTCATTGTAGGCAATTTACGGATTTTGTAGAGCCTTGGTCTTAAGTGGGCCTGTCTTAGAAAAGTGTCTAAGGACTCATTATTTTAGGAGCATGAAAATCTAAATATCGCCTAGCAGCATCCGCATCACCTGCCAGAACTGCAGAATCTCAAGCTCTAGGCCAGAATAACAGGATCCCCAGGTAATTCAAGTGTATGTTAAAGTCCCACTGCACAACAAAAGGGAACCCCAAAGAGAATCTGGAGTCTGGTTAAGTGACCCTACTCTCTCCTGAGGAAACCAATCTCCAAAGCTGCATACATTGTCTAAGGACCCTGTGGCTGCTACAGCTGATTCTACAGGCATTTCTAACCCCTTCTCCCTCACTACTTTCTACTTTATAAGGTTAAAAAAAAAAAAAAAAAGCCACCAGTCCCTGTCCACCTTGCAGCAAGGAGTGGCTTCCTGCAGGTCCTCGCAAGTGACATCTGCTGGGATGGCCTCCTGGCAAACTAGGCATGACAGGAAGGCCTCAACCTTCCCTCTTTGTTCTACCTGAGAGGAGAGGTGGGATCTGAGTGGATAACAAAGCCACAAGCATGAGGGTCAAGTGGCCACATGCTAAGGGTGGTGGATGGAGAGACACAGGCACCTGGCCCTGGATAATGCCATTCAGCTCAATCGAGGAAGCAACTTCCTACTTCAAGTCTTGTTTTATTAAGTGAACAAATAAAGATGTCTCTTTTTGTAAGGCGTCACTGGCTGAGGGCTATATAACTTTTAGCCAAACCCAATCCGCTTTATGTCACACAGCTAGCAAGCAGCAAAACATCAGGGGCCCAGAGATTGTTTCTTATGCCACCTTCACTGAGTCAGAGAACATTTCTAGACTAATGTTTTATAAATGCACAGCATCCAGAAGCTAATGTGCTAATGTTAGGATGCGCCTATGCATGGAAGAGAGGTGTTGTACAAATTCTTGCAAAACTGACACCAGTACCTCGAGGGTAGTTTTGGTCTAGAAACTCTGTATGAGTGCTTATCCAGCATCCCTGTTCATTTCATCAAAGCCTTGTCTGGCTACTTCTGAACCATGCAAAATTGATAGATAAAACCTAAACAAATGTTAGGTTCAATTCTTGTTTAGTGGTGCTGTCACCAACTGTCCTGTAGATTCATCAATGTCTACAGAGTCTATTAAGATGATTTTAATGAGTTGTTAAAAATGCATATTTATATAAACAAGGGTGGCTGATCCCATTTTAAAAGTCAACAAAATAAATGCCAGAGAAATCACACCCAGAACCAGAAAGATTGTTCCCTGCGGGAAGCTGGATGGCTAAAGGACTCAAGACAGGGTAGCCCAGACAAGGGCCAGAGGGGAGGGGACATGCACCTCCTACCCCTGCACTGGGAGCTGCGCAGGAGCTGGGGGACTCACCCAAGCTCCGGCCAACACCACCCTATCTTTCCCAAGAGAGCAGAATGTAAGTTATCAGACACGGTCCACTGCTTTAAGATCTGAGCTTTTGGAAAGCTACACTTTGCAGAGCATCTTTGCAGCCATGTCAGGTTGGCTCTGTCTCCCATTTTAGAGGCAGAGATCTAGAAACCTACTCAAGATCACACACCAATAGGCAGACTTGACCTGCTGCTTGTCACCTCACTGTCACACTCTTCCTTCTGATTCCAAGCATCAGCCAGGCCCAGCACGCCATTCAGCCCACGCCCACCTGACCTCTTCTGATCTCTAATGTCAGTTACTTGTTTAAGAGATCTCTGCCTCCAGCCCAAACTCAAGCCAGTCATCCTTTTGAGCTTCCGCACTGCTGTGTGCCCCTTAGCACTCACAATCGCCATCAACTAATCAATTGATTGACAGACTAAATGGGTTAGATAATGACTTGTTTATTCTTTGATGCTGGCACCAAGGGCTTGGTGTTGTGTTGCGGGGTGGGTATCGACATCTCCCTTGTCCAAATAAACAGCTAAGTACGGGTAAAGGCAAGTCATTTTGCAATAAAAGTCAGCTTCAAGACAAGTCTCCATGCCACTGCTATGTATCTTAAAACCAAACCAAACAATTCTTGATTCAGGCTTCAGCCCCAACACTGCGACCTAGCTCAACAGCCTTTTAGGGTGCCTGTTCCCTGGGCACTGATGGAGTGGTCAGCTGGGTGTCTCAGCTGCTGTCAGGGGGCTGTGGCCCCAGGACTAGGTCATTCTGACCCATGCAGCATATTTCAGAGGAAGCAAAGGCAGTGCAGGAATCATCTTGCAACCAGCCTCAGAGAAAAGGAGCAGAGGTCCCACGCTAACGAGTCCACAAAGGACAGGCGGTTGGAGCCCTAGATGGCCTGCTCTTCATCCATGCTGTCAATCGCTGGAACAACAAAACCCACTCCAGACCCTTTCTCCAAATTACCTGGAGAGGCTTCTTAGAGAAAGCCAAGTCAGGGACTCTGCAGCAGCCCTACTGGAGCAGAACCACAAGTCGTGACCCAGGGAATCTGCTTTGAACAAGCTCTGTAACAAATCCTGACACCCTAACCTGAGACGCTCTCTTCCCCAGCCAACTCTGAATCTAGGCCTAGTGTCAGTTTAGGCCAGGCCAGGCCTGGGAATCCATCTGACCTGGCCTCTTACATTTTCAAATTACAGTGTAACAGTCACCAGCAGTGGCATGGGGCCTGGGTGGCTGCCCTGTTGTCCTCTCCCAATCTTATCACAGTCAGGGTATCTCAGACCCTGCCAGAGAGAAATGAAAGGTCTGGGCCCTGGTTTGTGTCACTTGAAGACAAAGTTCAAAGGAGCAGATTAAAGCTGGGTGGCATAGGAATGCAGAGCTTTTTCTTTGTTTATTTTGAAGGAGAGTGGGGACACTTGGGTAGACAAATCCCAACACTAAGAACCGCAAAGCTATTTGCCAAGTGCCTGTGGCTCAAGCATTACCACTGGGCAGAGGTTAAGACTCCTGCTAAGGCAAAATATTCACAAAAATGACTGTTCTTTTGGAGGGGCCCTGGGCCCAGCCACAGTGAGCCTGAAATGCTCACTAAGGGTACACGGACTCTTTCTTTCCAACACAGATATTTATAACATATCCACGTTACCCAGAGTCTATCCCTCTCCCTTGCATCACCAAATGGCGCATAGTCCCCTGGATCTTTCATAAAATGTGAGAAATCACAGAGTCCTTGATTACAAGTCCCAGACTAAGACCAATCATAAACATATTGGATAATGAAAAACCTGAGATGTCTAGAATTTTTTCACCTGAAGAAAGTCAAGATGTGGATGAGTAGGATGAATAAATGCGTCTGTAAATATTCTTTTTATTCATGATCTGTTTGTTCATAGAAATTTGGCAAATATGTTGATATATGCAGTATTTAATTTTCTGGTGCTTTTATTAATCTGAAATAATTTTGTTATTTTAGTGGCATTAATAATTGATCATATGGAATTTAAGATGCTCATGAAATAATCATGCTGGGTAAATTTAAAGGTATAATCTTGGAAACAATTAAAAATTTAGTAGATAAATTTACTTTAAAACATTTTATATTTGCTATTGAGTATTGAAACTGCTGGACTTTTCAAAAATTTAGCTTGTTCTTGTTTTATTAAAAAGCTCCTCCATACTAGACACCATTTTAAAATAACTATAAATTCTCAAATCCTTCCTTCACCTCAAGTTCCCATTTAAGAAAAGGACAGACTCACCTGCCTCCATACTCAGGTTGGTTCCATCTCCAGCTTGCTGTCATTCAAACAAGAAGTACCGTAGGCATAAAGGATGCTCCTGTTCTCACAGTGCCTGGCCACCGCATGCTGGCCTGCCGCGGTCTCAGAAGAGGAGGCCCACCAGCAGAGGAGGCCTTGGGACTGGTTTTGTTTCCCTGTGAAAAGGGTGGTGGCTCCTAGAGTATTGTCAGACTGCATTTATATCATTGTCCGTGATTCTAAGACCCCGCCCATCTTGCATGCCACCAAGACAGACCAAGTGTAGTCCTCTCACCTAAGCAGCTCAAAGTCGTAACCACCATCCCACTGTCAGCCGGGTCTCTGGTTGTTCTCACTGCTCATTCACTCACCACAGTAGGCCAGTGATTCCTGCTGTGACCTGGCTGGGATTGTGACAGAGGACCCTTCACAGACTTCAAGAACAGTTTCTTATATTCAAGGGATGAGTCTTCCTTTTTTTGGTTCTAGAAGCACTTCAGTCATTGTTTTGCAAAAATATGGACTATTGTGCACATCCCTCTAGTTATGTGTGACCGCTTCCTGGATATCAAATTAAAGGCCGACTGCTATTTCTTTGCTTTCTGCACCTGAGGTAATTTTTTTATTCACTGTCAAATCATAGTGTAATCTTTTGGAGAAACTTTTAAATGGTGATTGAACTCAACACCAACTGTTAACACACATAATTCAATTGAAGCAGACAATATGAACAGCTCCGATTATGTTTTGACATTATCAGTAATTGTGTCTCCACTGACCATGACAGGCCCATCAGTTGATTCCCAGAGATGTTGGGATGGTTAAATGTGCTTTCTGGAATCACTTAAATGTGATCCTAACTCCATAGTCTTCTTTCTTAATGTTCTAGCAGACCAGTGGTCATAATCGAGATGAAGGGGGAAAGTTACAACTAAGAACAAGATAGTGGTAAAATGAATAGTCCTCTCTTCTTATAATGTTCTGACTCATTTTCAAAACTTATCTGTGTTAAAGTCGGATGTTCAAGGTTATCTTTCTAACCCCTTCATTCACAGTATGTCATGTATCTTTGCTATGACCTTATGGCAATATCCTACTGTATCTTTTTTTCCCTTGTTCAATTTCTTTTTCTCTTCTACTGATGTAGAAAAGCAACTTGCTTACTTAACCAAAGTTAGTATCATGACTTCAAGTTGATGAGAAAATTCCTTCCTCTAATTTTTATCGTGAGAGTCCCATAACTTCATTGAGTGACAGACAGGAAGAAACCAGGATTTCTATAGATGATGGGAAAAGTGGGGGTGGGAAAACAAGTACTAGCACTCATTCCCCTAAACTGGTACTGACTCTCAGAGCTCGAGGTCTCACAAACTGAGGAAACTGTTGCTGAGATCCCCAAAAGGATTTCTCCCCACAAGCCAACCTCCAGGGCTGAAACGATTTACTATGGACACCTAGAGTTCGTGGCTCCCAGGGCCTACTTCTCTGTGTCCCACTTAGTACATACTCAGGAGGTCTGCATGTGCTGCATGCCGGGCAGTGTGCTGCTCAGGATTAACAGTCATGGTGCTGTCTACCTGGGATTCAATTGGATGATAAGTGAAGAAGCAGGGAAGGACACTTCATCTTGTGAATCAGATGACAGTACAGGCTCCTGAAAATTGTCCCAGATTCTCTTGCTTACACAAGGTCCTATAAATAAAGTACTTGGATTGACTGATTTATTTATTTATATTAATTTTATGTATTTGGTACAGGGTCTTATATGCACCTGGGACTTATAGTGATCCTCCTGTCTCAGCCTCTCCAGTGCTGGGATTACAGGTATGCAGCACCAAATTCAGTTTCAGTGGCAGGCGTGGCACCCAGGTTGGCACAGCATACGGTACTGGGGATTGAACCCAGTTCCTTGTGCTTGCCTAGGCAGCCACTTAGACCACTGAGCTATCTCTGTGGCCTTGTACTTAACTTATGCCATTCCTGGACATTTGAGGAGTCACTCTGGTCTACATTGAATAACACCTGTTCACAAAATTCACACAGATGGGCTTTTTCTCATTGTTGTTTCTACCCAAGTACAAAGAACGAGTCAATTTCAAAAGGAAGCAGTGCCCTGCGCCTGGCATTCAGGTTTTTTTGATTAACAGCTGCTAAAGAAAGCCCTCAGTCTTCTCCTTCATATGTGGCATTCTGAGTTCCTGGCAGGAGTTGAGGGTGCCAGCCAGGTCACTACTCCACTTACCCAAGGCCCTGCTTGCAGGGCCGGCTGGCAGCTCTTCCTGCCTCCTCCCCACCCCACCCTGTGCTGCTCTCGCCTTTTCTTAGACTCAGGGAAGATCCCCCGAGCCTCCTACTATGGTCTAAGCCCTGGGAAACAAGGCTCCTTTTAAAAGGTAACCCCCCACCAGGGCACCCTGGCTAGGCCTAAGGTGGTAAGGAGTGTGTGGCACCTGCGAATTGGCTAGTGGCTGGGGATTTTCCAGTCTCTTACTATTCTGGAAAAGCAACAGATTTTTCATTTTAAGTCAAGATGTAGACGTGTCAGAAGCACAGGGCATTGACAAATGGGATCAGAACCCTGGCTTGGTGGAGCCAGAGTCTTTGAATCTCTTAAGGACACAGACAGCTGGGCTTCTTCCCCATCCCATAATAAGTGAATATGAATATAGGGCTATTAATTATCTTCCCCACATCCTCTCTTGGGAAAGGGGAAAGAGTTCCGGTCTTGGCTTTTCTTTCTAACCCTCAGGCCTCATGTCACAAAGGGTTTGTTGAATCTCAAAAGTTGTAGCCATTTTTCCTATGTTTCCTCTTCCTCTGGATACTGGAATTTCCAGGGATACAGTGTACAGCTGGACAAGGCCTCATTGGCAAGATGGCAAGAGTACTCTCAACAGCAATAGCAAATATCTCCATCTATGTATTCATATATTCTTTGTTACTATTTTAATTTATTTTCATTGAATTTCCTGTCCCAATCATTTCATAAGGTAGTGTATGTATGTGCTGGGATCCCAGTAGGAATCAGATGGCACATTCAAAGAATTTAACTGAAAATTATTTTAAAAATAGGACAATTTTCAGAGGTAGGTCAGTCAGAGTCTGATCAGGAAGACAGAAACTACACTAATTAGTTTAATCAAGAAAACTGAATATAAAGAATTAGATTTAAGGGGTTGGAGAAATTGCTGGGAGGTATCTAAAGTAGTCAGATTCGTAGAGACAGAAGCAGGATGGTGGTTTCTAGAGTCTGGAAGATAGAAAATTGTTCCGGTCCTCTTGGAAGAAGGCGTTGTTTTAATGGGTACAGTTTCACATTTGCATGGGGGAAAAGTTCTGGAGATTTGTGCACACCAACATGAGTAGAGTTAGTGCCAGAGCTAAGCACTTAAAAATGGTTGAGAGTACATTTTGTTATGTGCTTTTCAGTACGATTAAAGCAAAAAGGGTTCTACATCCAAACGTTAAAGAGAATGTATAAAAGCAACCCAGAAAAGCAGCCAAAAAACAGCTGGCACCACTCAGCCAGTAGCAGAGGGAAGTTTCAGAGTGTGACTGTCCGGAAGTTGGTGGTGGGCGCAGATCTGGGGTGACGTGGGCGCTCGTGGAGCATGAGCTCCCTACCGCACCCCACTCCACCCCAAAGTAGGCCTGGGAGTGACTGAAACAGCCAGGAAGGAAGAGGAGGCGCCTCTGCTACAAGGACAGGGCGCTGTGGAGGGGACTCTTCCAGGAAAAGCGAGCAAACCCCACTGCATCCTCCTTCCTCCAGCGTTGCAGGGTCCAGGAAGCCCCGTGTTGGCAGACAGGCAGCTGCTGGCCAAGGAGGGTGTCCTCTGGGGAGTGCCAGCCCTAGCACAGCAAAGCAAGGAGAAGGGTGGCGACGAAGTCGCAAGGAACACAAAATGTGTGGGCCGCAGAACCAGACGCTGGGAAGAGAAAGGAGTAATGCCCCAGGAACCTGTACCCCAGGGCTGGGGACTTTGGCCTGAGTCACAGCCAAGCACCATGAGGACTGGGCCGAGGTGAGAGAAGGCCGCTGGTCACTCTGTCCCCATCTGAAGCCTAAGGACCATGTGTTTAACATTTAGCTAACAGAATTTCCTATCTACTTTATGTGCTTCTTCCTTTCTCTAAGGAAAAGGACAAAGCGGAAATTCCTCCAGGCTAATGTATCTGAACTCATCTTCTCTCGAAGATTTAGCAATAACAGCATGAAGGAAATGTGCTTCTGTTTTAAAAATGTAAACACTGATTTTTAATTAAATTTGCTGCTCCGATGCTTGTAAGCGCTTTTCACACATTCCCCAGGTATAAAGACTGGGTAGGTATTGATCACCTGCTTCTCCTGCAGCCTGTGGAGAACAGGTGCGGTTTCAGGCTCCTCCTCTAAGAGGTGGTAGTAACACCTCACAGATTGGTAGTGAGGATGAAATGCCAACATGGAAAACCCCTGGAAAGGCGGATTGTAATTTCAGTTGCGCTTAGCCCTCCCTGGGCCTGAGTGTTCTTTGAAGTGCCACCATCTTATCACTGTCCCATCATTTTTGCCATTGTCATCATTCTTATCTGTTGCCACCGGTGCCATCAGGTCAGCACCCATCACCCCTACACTGTCTTGTCCATGGTTCCCACTATCCTTACCTTTAGAACCTTTAAAATGTTCAGGAGTAGCTAGCTCTTAGAGGGAGACAGGAGATGGTGTGTGGAGTCAGAGAACACCCCGAGAGTGCTGGCTTTACCACTAAGTGCAGGCTAATCTGTAACTGAGTTTCCCAACTTTCCACCAACAGGCCTGCCCACCTCCCACTGTTGCCCTCCTCTCTCTGCTTCTCCAAATGCATCCCTCACCTTTGCAGTCCCATATTGTGTCCTGCAAGGTGACCTGTACTGACTGAACAACATGGGCTTCCTTACAGGTACGCGTTTGTATGAAGATGGCTAGAAGGAAATGAAATACAGACACCAAGCTTAAGTGACTTCCAGAGAGCAAGGGTGGGGGTGGAATTGGACTGATCTGGTGAGCAAAAAAGGGCAGAATAAAATGAAACATTCACATCTAAAAGTATTATGGCAAGTAAAAGAAATGAGACAAGTCATACCTAATGTATGTCATTCATCTGAAAGTTAAAAAATGCAAACTAATCTATGGTGACAGAAGACAGCAGTGGTAACCTAGGGCCAAAAATAGGAGAGATTGACCACAGTAGGGCTGAGGGAGCTTTCTGAGAATTATGGAAATATTTCTTGTTTTGAGCATGGCAGCAATTACACGGTACATTCACTTTTAAGAATTTACCTACTTGTACAGTTTCCAATACCTGACTGGATACAGTTCATTACATGTCAATTTTATCTCTATAAACTCATTTTTAAATATTCATGGCAGAATCTAATGGAGGCTATGTATCACGAAATTCTAGCTGTGATTTTGCTAGCAATCTGTATGACCTGAATGTGCACACGGCACGGACCAGTGAACACATCTCTTGATTCACAGACAAATGCTGTCTGATAAGCAACAATCAGAAAAATGCATGAGCTGGGCTCTGAAGGTTTCCAAAGATGGGACTGGCCCAGCAGCACAGCAAACTCACCTGGGAGATTGTTCTTCACAGAAATAAGTTACAGAAGTATTGAGAAAAACAAGAGGAACAAAGAAATTGTCTACAGGATCTTGATAGGGGTCTCACTTTAAAGTAAAAAGGGTCTCAAGCAATGAATGGTTGAGTCATACAACAAAGTTAAAGGGAGAAAGAGAACTCTCAATGCCAAGAGGAATAACAAACAGCATCTGAGAAGCAGTGTTAACCACTTAATGCAAGAAAGGTACAAGACCTGCTTGTGACAACAGACTGACTTACACCTGCTTTGAGATCTAGACTTCTCAGAGAAGAAATATCAGCTTTTCAGTCATTTCTTCAAAAAATATTCATTGCTTGCTTGCTATGAACAAGTTCTATTCTAGGTGCTGGGGACACAGCAATGAGGGAAACACACTAAGCACCTTCCATTCTCAGCTTACAGTCAGAACACACCAATACAAATCAACAAAAAGATACTGTCAAATTAATCGCAATTGGTATGTAGGAAACTGAAAATATGTTGGTATAGAATGAAAGCAGTCATGGCAAGACAAATACTGCATATTCATGAGAAGTATCTAAAATAGTCCAACACTCAGAAGCAGAGAATGGCAATTGCCAGGAATCAAGTGGGGAAATGGGGAACTGCTACTCAATAGGTATTAAATTTCAGTTACCTAAGATGAGGATGGCCTAGAGAGCTACTGTACATTGTCTTTTTGTAAAACACACTGTATGGTACACTTAGATATTGGTTAAGAGGGTAGTTCTCTGGGTGGAGGTCACCTTCAAGATGCAAAGGGACAACCACCCACCAACTACAAGTGAGCTCTGCACTTTGCATCCCCTTGGCATGGGGCAGCAGAAAAAGGCACTGATCAACTGATCTGATCCTAGATGAGGACCGAGGACAACACTCGGGGAAAGAAGGGAGCAATTGGACGTGGCGAGTGGTGACATTCAGGTCAATGGTCCACTCAAGTTCCTACCCCGTGGCCTACACCCAGTGGAGACCAGAAGGCTGACCACATTTGCCATTTACCAAAGGGAGGAGGGACACAGCTTGGCTTAAACAGTAACACAGTCTGAGGTGAATGGACAAAGGAGCCTCTAGTACAGGGAAGATACCTCAAAACCCCACAGGCCCTGAAATCTGGGTGGAGAAATCATGGCTGCTTGGATCTCAATCTTGGAAAGAATTCAACACAGAATAATTTTTTTTATTCAATTTTTTGATTTTCCTATTTTTTATTACTTTTTTTCTTTTTTGGGTTTTGGGAGGCTTAGTTTTTCTTTTTCTTTTTCTTTTTACTGTTCCACTCTTCCTTATTGTTCTTTTATTTTCTATATTTTACTGTCTTTTTTCTAATTCTTTCTTTCATCAGCTCTTTAATAATTTATTTTAGTTCTTAATAAGTCCCTTTCTTTTTCTCTTCTCATCTTACTAATTTCTGAAATTTCACTTTTTTTATTCTTCAATACCCCTTACCTTCTACTTTTACTAGTGTAACTACCTTAACTAGTATAATTAGTAATAAGTTTTATGATACTCTAGATAGCTATTTAACCCTATGCTATTACTATTCTATGTTTAATAGAGATAAAGTTGTTCAATGTAGCAGACATTTACTATAGATCAATAGTACATCAAAACTTGGTTTCTCTTAATGTTGATACTATAATTATAGATTTATTTTCTATGGCTTAGAATGGTACAGTATTGGTCCTTAAGATCTGTCAATATTCATTTTGTCTTGGTTGCTATAACATGGTGATTTTATTACTCTAGCCAAGATGACATAGCTGTTGCTATGGTTGTCTTGAAATGCCAGTATCTGGATTACCTTGGGGTCACCGAAAATACTGTGATCCATTCCTGGACAACTTGGTACTGTACCAAATATACTGCAACCTGCATTCTTAAGTAAACAGAGGTGGCTGTATCTTGGGACAGAAGCAAAGGCCAACGAGACATTAACCAAAAAGGTCACCATAATAGAAGCAAAACTTTCTACTATAATCAATCCATGAGCCTTACACAAAACAAACAGAAAGTAGAAACATCAGGAGACAAGCCTAGCACAAGGCCTCCAGAAACTCCCAACTTTCCCAAAGCTGATCTGTGGAGCATCAAGGTGGAGGAAATGAAAAGCCACACACCCCGATTATTCAAGATGGAGATGACACAACAGATCAAAAGGACTAGCAAGCTCACAGAAGATAAAAGCACCAAGATATTGGGACAATTACACAAAATCATCACTAAGTCTACAGAAGATAGCCGAGCTAATCAAAAGCCCGCAGAGCTAAACAAAATGATATAAAATTGAATGACTATCAGAGAAAAGAATTAGTTCACAAAAAGCTTCCAAATAGAAATCCAGGAGATAAAAATCATCAAAAGTATAGGCAGCAGAAATAACCAGTCTGAGGACACTGTCAGAACTAGAAGACAGGGCTGCCAGTGGCCAATTAATGACACCTGAAAAACAGCAAGAAAAATGAGAAATGGCTCCAACAGCTCCTAAATAATACAAAGACTACTCTAATTAGTCTACGGGAATTAGCAAAAATCAAAAGGCAGCACAAATGGCACAAAAACCTGTTTATTGAAATAATAGCAGAAAATATTCCAGATAAGGGAAAAGAATTTAGCGTACGCATAAGTGAGGTGGACAGAGGTGGAAGGAGAAGGGAAAGCCATGAAAACAGGAATGACAGTGTGCCATGTGCAGGCACCGACTCCTCACAAAGAAGGTGAATGCTGTGTTCTGCAAACATGCTTTAACAAAAAGAAAGGACTTGTGTTAACTGTCTTCACTGCAATGGGAAAATTTTCTAAGTTTCAGTAAATAAGTAACTGAAGGGTGGGTGCCAGGTTATGGGGCAGACAGTAGGGTGACAGAAGTCCTGGAAGGCCTCCCCGGGCAGGTGACAACTGAGCTGAGACTCAGAGAAGGACACTGTGTGCAGACAGCTCAAGAGGTCTGGTAGACCTTTACCTAGTAGAAAGCAGAAGCCACTCCAAGGTACTGTGCACAGAAAGGCAGAGAGCTAAGCAAAACCAGCTGCCCCAGATCCCAAGGGTGAGAGGAAGGAGCCCCAAGCAGCCCTGCCTACAGGGCCAAAGGAAGGAGCTGTTACTGAAAGATGTTACCTAATAGGGCCTTTAGTCAAGGGGTGTAAGCAACTCAGGTATCCACATGGGAAGAACGCAGGGAGTTGACACCCTCATCCTCTGATCTGCCAGTGCTTCCCACTCGCCACTTCCACCAGGAAGGAACCACCCTCCCATCAGCCCCCCTGACACATAACAAAGCAAGAAGGGAGGTAACTGGGTCTGGAAGGACAGAAGGAAGGAGGCAGGCCACACAGCAAGAGTAGTGGTTGGCGAGGGGAACTGGCATAGCTTGTCCAAGGAAGACAAGGGCAAGGTGCTGGAGCCTTGTAGGCAAGGTGGAAGGTGAGGGAGGAGAGGAAGACCAGACCAGGGCAGGCCAGGCCTTGGAGGGCACAGTGAGGGGCTGCATCTCACTTTGCTGAATGGCAAGGCTGGGGTGGGAGACCTGACCCAGCCCTCACCTCGGAAAGGCTGTCGCACCTGCTGTGTGGAGTGTGCAGTGGGGGTACCACGGACTCACCCTGGAAAGCAAGTATGCAGAGAAATGAGACTTCTACTGGTCTAGAGCTTGTCTGTTCTCACTCACTGCCTCAACCCAGTGACAGAAGGGTATGAGAGAACCTCCAGGCCTATACATTGCAACTCTCCATGTGCACAGTCCCTGGATTTTGGCAGGACTCTTGCTCCTAGCCCTGGGGAGGGGAAGAGAAATGTTCATGGCCTCATGAACTTAAGGGGAAGAACAACCAATAGCAGAGGTTCCTCTGGCTCCCCAGTGGTGGCCCTGGTACCCTTCATTGTTGGTCCTCGGTGACATCATGACAGGGAATAGCTGAGCAGGTGTGCACTGCTCTGTCCTCCCTTACAGCTCAGTGGGCACCGGTGATTCCTGTCTGGTTGCCTCACCATCCTGGCTTCGTGGGCTCCGCAGGCCCATGAGTGCCTCTCTTGACTGCTGACTATGACATGCCAACCTGACTTGAGTAAGAATCACCCAGCAGATCAGGAAGGCATGGCTCTGGGCCTGAGAGGGACTGGCATGTAGGCCAGCAAAGGCCACTGCAGATGTGGGTGGCACCAGCCCACAGGCTTGCATCCTGGGTGGGAAAAAGGAGAAAGAAGCGTGCCCATTCCTGGAGTGCTCGCCTTCCCCACCTTAGAACCTCAGCCTTGTTTCTCTGCCTTCCAGCATGGACTCACTAGCCCAAGCAGCCTCCAGGCCTGCACCCTTGGGCTGCTGCCAAATCGTGATCCCTCTCATCTGCAGCGCCCGTCTTCTCGCACCCAGCAGCTACTGGGTCCTCTGGCATGCAGATAGCCATCACGGACCCCCCCAACTCTGATCCTGTCAGCTGACCTGCATGATTAGACATGCATTTCCTATTGATTTTGTCCCCCTGGAGAACTCAACACAACCTGTGTCCCCTTTTCTCAATAGGCGCCAGAGGCCCTGGTGGTTCCCAACTCTGGCATGTCTTGGGAGAGCAGAGAAGAGCTTGGGACTCTAAGTAGACTGTCTCTTTCCTGACCTAACCACCTCTATTTCATCTAGTCACCCTCCAGTTTGACCAAGAAGGCTGCTTAGGAAGCTTCTAGATGGCCTCTTCCCAATGACCTGGACTGCAGGCTAGGCCTGTTTTCCTCCAAGCCTTCAACAGAATCCCCTCTCTCCAGCCAGTGTGGGAGAGAAAAACAGAATACTTAAATGACTTCCTGCCTCTGGTGCCCTCTTTCTGTCTTCTGCTTCCAAAAGTCTCCTCAGGCTTTCATCTTCTGACCTCCAGTCCTAGCACTGGACATTAATGGGAAATAAAATATTCTACATGGTATGGGAGAGATTAATAATCTTCCAGGACAATTTTTCCTATATAAGTAGAAATTTTTTTTAAATCATAAAATCCTCTTTCTCTACAAAGACTAGCTCTTAAGCGTGTCTGCAGAATCACATTTTTTTCTTGTCAGAAGCTAAATCATAAGTCTTCTGTTATCTCCTCATAGAGAAAAATATATTCACAAAAAGAGAACAGCACGGTAAATTTTTCCAACCCATAGAAAAATCACAGGCATTAGGAAGCTCTCTGCATGTTCTGGGTGGCAGAAGACCATAGCTTGTGAAATCTACAGAGCAGGGGCAGAGAGCAAAGGTAGCAGGCTGAGAAAATATGCTGAAGGTAGAACTTACAGAATTGGCAGATGGATCAATTAGATGACAGGGGGAGGGATTAGAGGAACCAGGAATGACTCCCAAGTGATAGGCAGATGGTGGTCCCTTTCCCCGGGACAGGGAGTCCTGAGCAATAAACAGGCTTAATGTGGGGAAAGCAAGGCTGTCGTTTTGGACCTTGTAAAATGGAAATTCCAATGAGACATCCTAGCGGTCATGTCAAGTGGGTTTGCTCAGATGACAGGTGTGATGAAGACAACAGACTGGGGGTCAGAAGCGTGCACAGAACACAGCAGGGCCGTGAGCTTCCCCACCCAGCCCCAAGGGTGCCTCAGAGCAAGCTCTTGGGGGAAGCACAGCACTTAAGATCCGTACACAAGCACCGCAAACCCACCTTGAATCCAGCAATCACCACAGATGAGAAAGGAACTGTGTATGTTGGAACGAGGTCCTCATTATTGTTCAAGCTTTTATTGCAGAGAAAAGTTACAAGCAATCATGAAGAAAACTCCTGGTAAAGCAGGAGACCAACAAGAAATAGGGCCTTGACTTTGACTGTGAACCGCTTTGACTTTTCCATCAACAAAGGGGATGTGATACCAAACTACTCAGCCTGGAGGCCATCTGGAAGGTTGGCTGTCCAACTCTTCAAAGTGACCTGTGGCTTAGGTTTTAGCCACACATGCTTCTCTATTTTGTTGGATAAGAAAAGGAAAAAATAATATCTAAGCCTCTTAGGGGAAAGGGTAGAGAAGAAACTGGGGGAGTGAAATACTACTGGTCAAGGAAACAGGATTCCCAGCGAAACAGCCCCACCTGCTGAAACAAATTTCCATCTGGGTTAGAAGAAAGCTGCATTGTTTTTCAGGAATTATTACTAAACAACTGTAACCTCCTTGCTCCCTCTGGAGTTCAAAGGCATGAACAACATGGCTATAAAAGAAATTTCATAGCCGCCACCTCATTTTTCACAGCACCTTCCTTGGTCACTTCAAGTATTAAAGTAGAAGGATAAAAGAAAAGCAAGACATTAAAATTCTTCTAGCATGCAGCACATCTTCTGAAACTGAAAGCCCAGGGGGGCTGCTTTATAAGCAAAGCTGGAGCTGCAGTACTGATCAAATTGGTCAGATTGGCCTCCTGGGAGGCGGAGAAGATGATCTGCTGCACACTAGTTTTCACTGATCTATTTGTCCGGACAGCTAATTGATTATTCTGAAATGAACAGCTTCCTTAGGATGGCGTTCCTTCGCACCACCGTGGAAAGTCAGTCCAGAGGATAAGGTCTGGGGCTCGTTCCAGCACTCAGAATTTGAGCTGGAACATCACCGTTGCCAGGCAACTTTGTTCTCTAGGTGTAGTGCTCACAAAGATAAAGCACCTCATAATTCTAACGAGTCTACTCCGGCAGCAATCACAGTGCAACACTGCGTCTACCTAGTCTATTGCAGGTAGACAGTGAATTAAGGAATCCAGCTGCCAAACTAAGGAAACAAGTCCAGGAACTGAGGACAATAACCCTTAATAAAGCTGGACTCATGTGGCCATTCTTCAAGGTTTCAGTACACTACTTCCAAAGTTGCCCTGAGACTAATTTTAGGAAGCTTCATTTCAGCCTAATGATTTTACAACAGAACAGACAATAACATTTGGACAGGAGGGGTAATGTCTCAGAGCTGTGGGTTAGTGTTTTATAACTATAAAGCCAGAAGGCAAATTTCTCTAGCTTTCAAGATTATTGTAGCAATAATTAACTATTCTTTTAGGACAACACTAACTCAGAATGTTGTTACCACAGGCAAAGAACATAAATTCCTCTGGCGTTTTCCACATACTCTGAAAAAGTACATCATGACAAAGAACAAAATGAGCAAAAGGGAATTTTAAAGATGGGTTTTGTCCACTTTAGCATATGGCAAACGTGGTGGGTCGTGGGGCAAAGAAGGGCTGTTAACAAAAGGTGCCAAGACCAGTGAGAGGCCATGTAGAGGAAAGAGGAAAATTAGGAGCTGTATTTCGGTCCATACAAAGGAACATCCCAAATGTATCAGAGCTCTATGTGAAAAAAATAAAACCTCACAAATGTAAGAAAACATAAGTAAGTCTTTCTGCAATCGCAGTGTAGAGATCAAGACTTAAAAGTTAACAGACAAAATGAAACATACAATAATACTGAGCGAAGAAAAATCCAGCTAATCAAAGGCCAAGGTCAACTGACAGAAGGAGCACATGTGCATCAGACACCTTCCTGAAATGGAGAGCTGGCCTGGCGTGAGGGTGGCGCATGCTGCTAGCCCCAGTCCTGAGCCTGAGGTCAGCGTGGGCTACAGAGCCAGACCCTGTCTTTAAAAACCAAAAATAGTAAAGAGCTCTTAAACACCAATGGAGGGAGACCAAGAAGTCCAAAATAAATAGAAAACTCCAAAATACATCCTTAAGGATAGGGGAAAGTTACAAGAGACAGATGTATGTAAACAAGAACAGCACTGAGATACCGTTTCTTACCATGAGGTTAGCAAAACCTTTTAAAATACATTCTGCTGGAAAAGCTGGGGGAAGTGCTTCCTGTATGGGTGGTAGGAGTAAACACCTTTCTGGAAGGAGATAGAACAACATTTAATAAAGCAGAAGCAATGGGTTAGTTTCTTATATAGAGTGAACGGGTACAGGGCAGAAGATACTGACAAGCAGGATAGTAGCAACAACAAAGACAACAACACTTTTCTATTTCACTAGAGTTTAAAATAACTCTCTTAAAACTGCATTATGGCTGGGGATATAGCTCAGTGACCCAGCACCCGCCTGACAATCCTGAGGTTGTGAGTTTGATACCCAGTAAAAACAAAAAAACCTTAATTATGCTTCATATATCAAAAAATATAGCTGAGATTTGAGGTAATTCAAAAGGAATAAACGGTAATGAATGAACTTAATCGTATTAGAAATGAGTGGTGTGGCCACATGAAGGAGGGAGGGAGGCAAGAGCTATCTCAGGTGATTTAACTCCTAGAAAAGGGAGCAGACTCCAAAAGAGAACTGAATGTGTGCATGCATGGGTTTAACAGACACACACGTACGTCTAAGCTTTATCTTCTGAGAAAGCCTGGAAACAATAAACATAGTTCCAACATCTTGGCTTCAAGATACCATTTTCCAATAAATAGAACCAATGCTCACTAGAAGAATAGCTGATTCCAGGCCTGGAATAGGAAAAATGATACCAACAGAAAAAGCTCAAAAACTGGTAAGGATATGCTCAAAGAACATCAGAACTAACTACAGGAGCTCCCACTGGCTAACGCAGAAACCTTGGAACATCATATATATGATACGATGAATTATTCCCAAGAATCCACATTAAAAAATAAATCAGCATTCCAACTAATAATGAAGGAATGAAAATCATCATTAGGCAAGTACCTTAAACTATCAAAGGATGATAACATAAATGGGCCAAAGTATTACGAGAAAAAGAGTATTTCTATAGTCTCAAAGCATGCCTCTACAAGATACGCATTACAAAGATAAGGGCCAGCCAAATAGCTCAGTGGATTAAAGCACCTGGAAGCAGGTGCAGGGCCCAGGGGTTCGATCCCCGGGCTGGCGTGCTGGCCCTGCCCCCAGTGTGCGCTGGGCAACTGAGACTGGGCGTGGTGGTGCTCACTTGTAATCCTAGCTCTTGGGAGGCTGCAAACAGGCGGATAAACAAACAAACAAACAAAAAACAGGTGGAACACTGTGAGCCCAATCTAGTAGTGAGACCCTGAACACCCTATAGGCCCTTTCCTAAAAAATACAAAAAAAAAAAAAAAAAAAAAAAAAAGATGAAGCCACACAATGTAGAAATCTGGCGTACACTATTTTAATAAAGTGATCAAAATAAACCCCACCAATCAGGCCTACTGAACTCAGGTACACCCTGATGTCACACGTTGGGAAAGGTATAGGACTCTTTTGTGGGATTCTTAAAAAATGCAGCATCTCACTCTCATCACAAAAGAACATAAGACAAACCCAACAAAATAACTGACCAATACCCTCCAAAAATGTCAAGATCATAACAGACCAAAAAAAAAAGATTAGAGAATATAGACATGACACAGAATATACTGTGTAATCCTATTTAGAGTATGGACTAGGAGAACCATGAAAATTTGGGAAAATGCTAAATTTGGGGACACAAAAAATTTCAGAAACTTTAAGACTTAAAATTTACATAAAGCATATACATTAGCTAATACTATACTATTAATACTAATTTGTTTTGAATAAACCTTAACAAGTTGAGTTAAAGGTGTATGAGAACGCAATATAATTTTCTAAATATTTTCTGTAAATGTACATGTATTTCAAAATAAAGTTATTCCACAAAGGGGTCATCATGTGGAATGCCTTTTTTTGTCTGAGACAGGGTTTCACTATGCAGCTCAGGCTGGCCTTGAGCTCACTTGGCAGCCCAGACTGGTCTCAAACTCACACCGATCCTCCTGCCTCAGCCTCCTGAGTGTTGGGATACAGGCATGTACCACCAGGCCCAGCAACTCTCTTATTACTGTGCAAATTTTGTAGGAAGAATGTTAGACACTAAAAAGTCAGTGGAATGATAACTTTTTTAAAAAAATCATACAATAAAATATAGCCCATTTGTTTGTTAAGCAGGTCTGAGAGAATGTGAGTAACTATGTGCTATGCATGTTATTCTTACTTTCAGACATACCCAGAACTCTTGAGATCAGTAATACTGAATGCATTCTCTGTGCTTGGACTTGAGTGAGGTCCTGTTCAGTTTGCAGAATTATATTGGACACTTCTCATGCACCACAAATAAGAAGTTTGAGTCCTTTTAGCTTCACCTGTTATAGTTAACTTCTTCTTTTTTTCTTTCAGAACCGGGGATTGAACTCAGGCCCTTATGCTTGCCAGGCAAGTACTTATTCTACTGAGCCATCTCTTTAGCCCTTAGTTAACTCCTTCATGGTCACACTTTACCAGCAGAAGGGAAGCCAATGGATAAATGTTTCCCCTTGTTTCTGATGAAGCCAGTAGTTCTGAGACAAATCCAAAATAACACCCCATCAGGCCAGGAATTTAGCTCAGTGGCACAGCACCTGCTTGGCAAATGCAGTCCTGAATTCAATTCCCAGTACCAGAAAAGATAAGGTAATAGTCCATCAATAGTGAGTGCCCCTCATCAATAGGAACACACAGATCCACTCTACAATACCATGTTTACCTTTCCTCTCCTCCCTATGGCCAAGCCCTGGTCCTTTGCTCTAGCTTAGTGGGATCATTTCCAATAGCCTGCTGCTAGCCAGCCTTTAAAGGTCTTAGACTTTGCTATGGGGAAGGGGAGGTTATAAGAGTGGATAGCAGAGACTCAAACTGATAAAAAATATAGGCATGCCCTTCAGGACAACTGAGAGGAACAAATACAAAACAGATTCTAGTCAGAGGGAATACACTATTAAGTTCACAAAACGCTCACAAAAACACCTGCAAATGAGAATTCTACCCCACTGAGCAATCTAATCCAAAGAGGCAAACAAGGTAAGACTCGAACCAAGGGGGCGCCCACGTCTATGAAAGAGAACTGGGGAATCACGGCAAGGACTTTTTCAGGGGGAGACTGTTGAAGGACCCTGCTTTCAGCTCAAGTCAGCAACGAGGATGAAAAGCATTTTGGAGAAAGAAAAGGAGGTGTTTTAGATCTGCTTATGTCAAGGCCGGGGAGAAGGCTCAGTGGAATAAGCGCTTCCCTGGCAAGCACAAAGGCCCATGTTCAATCCTCGGTTCCGAAAAAAAAAAGATCTGCTTATGTCAAAGGCAAGTCCTACCTTTAAAAAAAAAAAATCTTTCCATGTGAAATACCAGACAGGAAGTATCTGAAGGGCCTACTACACACACAATCAAAACTTCTACTTATCTGTAAAAGTTAACTTCAATTATACTGCTAGAATGAACAAAACAGAATCCCATTAGATTTTGCACACAGAATTTTTGTTGCACCTTTTTTTCCTCCCTATTTTGGTTTCAGGTTGCTGCAGTTTGTGTGTGTGTGTGTGAGACACTGAGAGTGATGTGCATTGAAGGCAAGTGTCCTACCATGGAGCTCTATACCCCATTCACCCACATACTTCCTTTCTTTATGTCAATGCTTTTTTATTTAAAAGATCTACTCAGTATTTCCCTTAAGAAAACACAGCTGGGTACAGTGGAGCATGCCTGTAACCCCAGCACCTGGGAGACTGAAGCAGAAGGATCACTGAAAATTTGAGGCCAGCCTGGCCTACATAGTAAGTCCAGGGTAGCCTCAATTACATAGTGAGACTCTGTCTCAAAGAAATGAAGAGGTGGGGAGGATGGGGAAGAGGGGAAGGATGAGAATGGGGAGGAGAAAAAAGAGGGGGTAAGCAGGAGAAGAGGGAGGAGGGAGGAGAATAAAGAGAAGGGGGAAGAGTAGGGGAAGAAGGGGGAGGAGGACCATAAGCAGGAGAAGAGAAGGTGGAAGAGGAGGAGTGAGGAGGGGGAGGAAGGGAAGAAAGGGGAGGAAAAGGGAGGAAGAGGGGGAAAAGGATGGGGAGGAAGAGGAAGTGGGGAAGGAGGGGAGGGGCATTAGTTTAAATTTTTACTAAAATGAGTAGAATTTATCAGATGAAGCTATCAGTTACAAAAGCTTAAGAGCGTGAAATGACAGGAAAACACAAGTTTAGCTGCCAAACCCAACTAATAAAAAGTATTTGATAGTGAACGTGAAGGACAAAAGCAAGGTGTAACTTCAGGATTCGGCTAGAATTTTCAACTCATTTGTTTCTTCTACCCTGTATTTCAGTCCAAAGGGGGCTCCAATGTAACAGTTAAATTATCTCCTACTATAAAAAGTTTTTGTTAATATTTACTTTTTTTCAAAATACCACCAAAGTAATAGGATTTTTTTTTAATTTTTAAGGGTAAGTGCGTAATACTAAAAGTCTGTTTCAGGCAATTTAGTGCAATGGATGACCTGAGAAAAACTTCCCAGACAGATGCCTAAAGCCCTGGATGAGTTTTTAAAAATCTATTTAACCTCATGACCAGGCATCTGAAAAACCCCTCCGAGACCAAAACTGAAGCAAAATTTGTCTAGATAGCCTCATTCATTGCACTCACCAAAGCTTATTAGCTAGAAATGAGTTAATATATAGTTAGAGCATATTAGTTTGAGGGGTATCCTATGACTTTAGATGGCTTTGTCACCAATAAAGGATTCTTGACTGAGAACAAAGTCTAACAAAGATCACTCAGCCAGGCATAGTGGTGGCACATACTCTTAATTCCAGTAGTCTGGGAGGCTGAGGCAGGAGGATCACAAGTCTGAACCTAGCCTGCACCACTCAGCAACTTGACAAAACCCTATCTCACAGTTAAAACAATTCTTTGAACAAAGACCTGGGTTCAATCCCCAAAACAGTATGCCCTGCCACTGTGCCAGTCACTGACGGGGCATGGTGGCATCTGCCTGTAATATCAGTGCTAGGGAGGCTGAGACAGGAGGATCACCGAGTCTGAGCTGCATAGCGAGACCCTGTACCAAATAAATAAATTAATTTTAAAAAACATTTTTAAAAGATGTAGAACAATTCTTTAAAAAAGCCCAGGGATATAGCCCAGCACAAAGGTCCTGAGCTCAATTCCAAATGCCACAAATACTTAAGCATTGTTATTTCTTCTGTGCTTATTACCGTTAAGTCAGAACTCATCCCAGATAGGAAAATAAAACCACAAAATACCCTGGCTGATCACTACACACCAGACATTCACTTTCAGGCAGTAGCAGCTATAAAACTCCAACAGACCAAACCTTTGGAGAGGTTAAACAACCACACTGTAGAATGCCAGGAATCAGATCCACAGGACCCAGAATGGTATAGGAAGAAATCTGGGCTCACTGAAGGTTATCTCCGCTACTCTGTACAGATGTCACGAAAGTCTCACATGAAATTACCATGGTAAGGGAAGCTAGCCACTGTACTCAGCAGACACTGGTCTTCCTTTGCTAAGCGGTACAGTGTCATCGACACTAGTCCCGTGCCTGGGACATCCCTGGAAAAATAAGGCTGAAACTGTGCACCTCCAAAAGGACATCACACAAGTTCCCTCTGCCGTGGGGTTTTAGTATGCCTTGGTCACTTGCTTATTTTTAAGGTAAATGGAAGCCTTTCCTGTCAGAAGTGTTATGGTAGGAAAAATGTCTGCTATACTCCTAAATTGGGGAGCATACACCTACCTCTAGTAATAGAAGCCCCAATTTTAGCTAGTGCTTTGGCAAAGCCTGGCTATGATGGACTCATGAATTTCATTGTTGCTACTGCGCCCAATATGCTGGGAAGATAGAACAAATCAAAGTCTAAATCTCAACTTAGCAAAGCTCTGAGCCCCAAGCTTCTGCGGTCTAAGATGTGGCCACCCGCTGGCTTCACCTCTGGTGTCTACCCCAGTTGAAACAGACATCTGTGAACACTACATCAGATCCTAGACGCCACATGCTACCAGCAGACAGGACCAAACATGGCAGTCTTACCAACAGGATAAGGAGCTTTTCCTCAAAATCTTCAAAAACCTTATACAACCTGCAACTCAGAGAATCGGTTTTCTAGAGAAAATTTTCATCATAGCTGGCTGAAGCACACATCAGTGACTGCGCGGACCAAGAAGGTCTCACCTAGCTTCCCCTGGTCACATTCCTGGTGAACATCAGATACCTGGACTCACTCATTAGGTGTTTTGGGTGGTTTATAACACAGGGATAGCCAAAAATCTACACTGTCCTATCACAAAACTAGGAGGACAGGCTCCTGGCTCCACCAAAGCACCATTTGCCAGAGCTACCTTTGATACTTCAGCTTTCACACCTGAACTTTCATAGGTACAGGGCTTGGAAGAGAACTCTGAAAGAGATGGTGAGTATTTGACAGCTTTATCCACCATGACAGGCAAAATGCACCGATTCTCTTTCACTTCAGTCACACAACCACTCTAAGTGGCCCCAAATCATTGCCAAATGTTTAACAATTCCTGTACTATTTGGGGGGTGGCAGTAACGAGGTAACCAAGGACTGGATTTTCCAGACTGATGTTTCTAACACTAGTGAACTAAGGCCTGTCCTCAGGCTACTCCCTGATACCCTAAATCTGTTTTGACTTATCAATCTCCCCTCAGAAAAAGAGATTATAGAATTTAATGACAGACGACTACTGGGCCTTATTCTGAGAAAATCAAAATCTGACCATTCAAAATGAATTCATAATTGTTGTCTTTTTCCCTCAAGCCTCTTCACTTCATGAAGTCTAGAGGTACAGCCTGCATGCTTCAGTTGAAAAAAGCAAGGCAGCTACACAATGCCAGCAAGCTCTGAAACTCCTCACCCAAAGCTTCAGGATATCAACTTCCAGCCCATCAGATCAACAGTGGTATCTCATGAGGAGCACGAGCAAGGACTGTCTGCAGAGTCTCTAGCTGAATTAAGATAGGCAGTGTGGCTAGAGAGCCTGCACCTGGAGCCGCACACTCATTACACTGGAGACGAAGTCTGTTCTCTGGCTCTATTTGGCCACCACTGACTCAAGGCTTTGAAGCGACAAACTCTGATCATCATGTTTCTCTTGGTATTAGTTGAAGGGGCTCAAATTGTTGACTGCCCAGATTTAAATCCTGCTGCGCAAGTATTATGCTATCACGATGGAACAAATAATCTAACAAAATGAGGAAAACACTAGTATTTAAGAACGTTCAAACTACTACCCGGCAAACCTGATACATGAGCATACCATAATCTGCAATAAAATACTGACTACATAATCAGTAGTGACTCCTTTCACTCAGGCCAAAGAATGACATTACAAGGGTGAAAATGAAAGTGGAGCAAGAGGCCAGGGAGATGGCTTAGTGGAATAAGCGCTTCCCTGGCAAGCACAAGGACCTGAGTTCAATCCCCG
>NDGM011149551.1:0-13288 GCA_002564305.1 Octomys mimax | reverse complement strand
CTCTAATCTTTATGATTTCTTCCCATCTTTGGGCTCTGAGTTTGGTTTGCTCTTCCTTTTCTAAATGTTGGAGGTGCAGCATTAGGGTGTTTATTTGTTTCCGTTCTGTTTTTCTAATGTGAGTTCACAGCTATGAATTTCCCTGTGTGAACTGCTTTCATTCCATCCCATAATTCCAATGAGTTGTCCTTGAATTTTTATTGAAGTGTAGATATTATTGAATTTCTTGTTTAATTTCATCTGTGATCCATTGTTTGCTGAATAGGGTTTTGTTTAATTTCCATGTATTTAGGGAGTTTTTCTGGTTTCTTTTGTTGTTTATTTCGTTTCATTGTACTGTAGTCAGATAATATGCATGGTATAATTTCTGTTTTCTTGCACATACTTAAGCATTACCTATGGACAGTATGTGGCCTATTTTAGAAAATGACCCATATGCAGCTGAAAAAAATGTGTATTCATCTGTGTTTGTGTGGAACACTCTGTATATGTCCACTAAGTCCATTTGTTCGAATCTCTGGTTCAGTTCTGCTACTTCTTTTCTAATTTTTTGTCTGCTTGACCTATTTTTTGGGGATAAGGAGGTTTTAAGGTCTCCTGTTAAGTTTTTGGTATTGGGTATTAGATTTTTCATCTCCATTAAGAGATTTGTCTTATATTATTTTTCTCTTATTATGTGCTGTTTCAAAAAAGTTAACTGAGGCCTCTCATGCTTTTATATGAAACAATTCTGTTTGGAAGTATTTATCATCCTTTTCAGATTTTTAGTTTTTGTTTAATCAGACTGCCATTGTCATTTCCTTTGGGTCTGATGTGAACGGCTCTCTTTGATTGCTTTTATTTACTGCTTAAAGTTTCTCATTTTCTGCTAGATTTCTGCTTCTATTTAATACTGAAGGAATATGTTGGTTTTATGTGGAAATGCTTTCCAAGAAAATAGTTCTCTAGCAGATATTTTTTGTTATGATAATTTTTCTCTCGGGATAAACCCTTATTTCTATAGACTGTGCTTCTGACCTCTGTAAGTGAAAAGGATTAGCGACAGCTCTTGGGAAAGCAAAGTGGAGGCAGCTTCTGCTTCTTCTGTCTGACCTGCTGCCAGGAAGCGGACACTTGTTCATACATTCCTCGAGTTGTCTTGGTGGTCCCCATGCCCAAGGTCTTTATTCAGGGAAGGAGTAAAGAAGCGATACAATGGCATTTCTCTTCCTACATGAGGAACTGATACAGTGAGGACCATAGTTCACTATCGTGAGAAAGTTCTGGGTCCAGCGTGGCTCTTGAACTTCTAGGGGACAGACACTGGAGAACGAAGACGTGAAGACACCTACAGAATGCAGAGCGGAGCTCAGACAGGCAGAGAACTGCTCCACACTGCAGTGTGTTTATTAATGCACCTGACAGTCTGATGTCAGGTGAAGCCCATCTGCCTAACAGCTAGCTCATCTCTCATGCCTAGTGTTCTTGGGTGTTCTTGCAGCTGGGACACCTGCCCCTAGGGACTCCATGCCCTCAGGGTTTTCCTGGGAGCTCCTCGCTTTTTGCTTCTGATGTTGCTCTGCTAGGAAAGGTCCCATTCAAATGGTCTATGAGCCGAGGAAAGAGATGATTCTGAACTCATGTTGCCATCCTGCAGTGCTCAGGAGCACGGGCCTGGAATTGGAAATTTTGGTCTCCAGTCTTGGCCTTGTTTTTGCTAGTTGTGCAAATGTCACCTTTACCTCTGCCTCGATTGGCACAGTCACAGCATTGCTGCTCAGAGTGGAGGCGTACATTCTAGGGCTAGCACTGCGCCTGCCCTTTACAAACATTCTGTAAGTGCGGACTGTTTTTACTTTGGAGTTGTCTTGGGAACAGGATGTGTGTCTTTGGATGTTTTAGGGGCTTTAGGTGGAAGTGGTAGTTTTTGTGTTGGACTTGAGGTGAAGCAGCCTTTGCGTGATGAAAGGAGAAAGGTGAAGGCTGTCTACATTGGGGGAGACAGTGGCTCTGAAGGGCTGTCTGTTCCTTTCTTTCTGTATTTGCGCTTATTGGGAAGAAGAAGATAAGTGCATTTGGGTAGTGGAGCCTGAGACTGAGTGCCAAATTAAGATAGGAGAGTGTGTATAATACCCATTTGTGCCAGTGTTTCAGAAGTAGGGGCGACCTCAGAGAAAACTGAAGATTCGGGGTACTGCGACTAAAAGAATCATTTTACCTGGCTCTGTCCGGGTATCTGTAGTGCTTTTTAATAAGGTATTTATTTAGACCATTGTGGGGGCCTGGTGGTGGCGGGAAGGATTTCAGGGAACTGTGTGTAATATTGGGAGAGGCTCCAAGGATCTTTTGGACCCTTTGTGAATTGGAGTCACTTTCCTTTCATTTCCTACTATTTTCTTAGTGTCTTTAGAATATCTTGCTGTCATTACTATTTCTTTCTCTTTTCTTTTTGGTACAGGGTCTCACTACCATAGTGATTCTCCTGTTTTCACCCTCCCCAGCACTGCAATTATAGGCATGCGCCACCACCCCTGGTCTTGGTGGCCAGCTCAGTGTGCCCAGGGAGCCAGGGTGGAGGCAGGGGCAGTGTGTGGTTCCTGCACTTGCCTAAACAGGTGCTTAGTCTGCTGAGCTATCTCGCCAGACCTCTTTTTCTTCCTTCTTTCCTTCTTTTCTTCCTTCCTTCCTTCCTTCTTTCCTTTCTTTTCTCTCTCTCTCTTTGTACCATCTGTTAGGTGAATAGATGAACTCCACTGTGGCTTAGCACCCTGCTTCGTTCCTTATAGCCACTTGGCCTGCCATGGTGGCACGCATAGTGTGATCAGTGAACCATCAGTGAGCAAATACTTGTGATGTTGAATTAAGCCCATTTGTTCATGGCAAATCTGATTTTTCTGGTGACAATATTTCATGTTCCTGTAACTTTGAAGACTGACTAGCCCTTTTTTTGAATCAAAATACTGTCTTCTGACTTAGAGGAAAGGTAAGAGGCCTGAGAAGCGTGGACTGAGCTAGTTCTGTGTTACTTAGGGCTCTGACTTCTGGTGAGGGGTCTTTCTCTCGCACACAATGAAGCACACAGCATGTCCAAGGAGTGGAACACCCTGAATGGTTCTTGACAGTGAGAGCTTTAAATTTCAGTTGGAAGGACTGTGACTTCATTTTCAAAGTCACGGAGGCAGTTACATTTTATGACATTACTGAGAGACATTTCAAGGGTTAATCTGGGTTTTTTATGCTGTGGTACTTCTCCACTAGGGCAAGTCATACTGGAGTACATCCGGAGACTGGACGGGGTGTTGGAGGGACACTGCCAGGTGAGAAAGGGGTGGAGGAGTGTGACAGTCTTAGCAGGGAGAATAAAGGACACTGAGGTGACAGTTTCTCTTAGCTATTAGAAGGACAGCCGTCCACAGGAAGACCTAGATTGTTTGGTGTTCTAGAACACTGATTGCCAAGTGGCAGCTTGATGATAAGTAGTTTATAAAGTGCCATGTTAAGAAGACTTCCTCAGAAACCTAACCATTTTGAATCAGAATCTCTGTGGATGAATCCCAGGAATCTGCATTTTGATTTGTCTGTGATTCTGACTTCCTGTCAAGTTTGCCAGCCCTTGTCCCAGTGCCAGCCACTAATCACAGGGGTTCACGAAACGTGCCCTGTACGAGGACAGATGCTATGTCATGTAAGAATACATAGAAGCTGTAATATTTCTAATATTCTATGTTGATTGTATGTTGGAATATTATTTTTGATATAGTGGGTCAATAAATATATTACTAAATTAAGATGGCCTGTTTATTTTGATATCTAATGAGTCTCCTAGCAAGTTAAAATGACTTGTGTGACTCCCCTGGCTGTCATTTTCACTGTCATTGCTGTAGGGGCAAGACTGTGATCTATAAAGTCAGAAAGAGTCAATTTACAAAAAGTGCTTTTCATCAAGTTCTCCAAAAGTAACTGGTTGGCTTCATGAAATACCTGCCCATCCCGTACCTCGTACGGTTGTTGTGTATTCAAGTAGCGATCAGATGAACAGAGAAAACGTTTTAAGTGATCAATATGGATGGGAGTTAAATGATTGTAACAGAAGGGAAAATATTTTCTCTGTCCTTTAACTTTTCTTTTTTTAAATTATAATTTCTGTTGTCTGGAACACACTATTTTCCCATCTATCTGAAAGTCCTTCACACTGTCAAAACAATTCTAAAATTTATTTGGGAGTGTTCTAATACTCTACAATTTGCTACTGAAAAATACCCTTCTACTACCCTGCTATGCACCACGTATGTTTGGCAAATACTCATTCCTAATGGTAGTGATCCGCTTTACATCTTCCATGCACTGATGTTCTAGCGTCGAATCTATTTGCTTGTCTGTTTATATTGAGAATCCCCTAGGCAAGCACTGTGTCGAATTCTGTGTACCTACAGCATAACACATTGTATTGATGGACTGCTAAAGGTCCCAGAAAAAGTGCCAGATAGATTAAGCATTTCAGCATGGAGCATAACCTATATTTTTAGAACTTATTTAAATTCCCAACAGTAATTGCTAGCTGAGTATCCTCACTATGGGCTATTTGTTGACATGTACTTATAACTGAGAAGAGTTCTCCGGGAGACTGACAGATTGTTAAGAAGATAATTAAAAAGGCATATAAAAATGTTTGATTTAGGCTACCAAGGAGATGCAGTGCTCCTAGTAACTGAGTTTGAGCCCAGATGTTCCCAGAGAGCCTGCCAACTTTGTGTGAGATGGGCATGCCATTCACTGAGATATTCTTCCTCCATTTCATCAAGCTGCTAATTGTATCGTATCGATAGATTCATTTAAAGTGTATGAGTACTCTAGAGAGGCAACTTACTTCATGATACTGTTATTTGTGTGCTTGCTCTTCGTTCTGAGACTGATTTTTAGAAGTTTATTGTAATGTAAGTATTAGGGTTATTGCTTTTGTTAATACTTGCAAGTTCCCTGATGTTCAGAGTGAATTTATATAGGATACTTCATAGATCATGTAATTCAAGCAACTTGGAAAAGCTCTGTGACTATGGTATTTCACTTTTGCCTTTCAAATGAAAACAGAAGAATTTTCACTCTTGAAGAGCAAACATCGTACTACAGGAAAGGCTTGAAAGTGGCTCAAAGGGAAGGAGATATTGAGTCCAAATTTGAATTCACGTGATTTGGACTCAGGATTGCCTGGGAACTTAATAGAATGTTTGACCATTATTCTGAAGAAAATGCGGAGAGGAGACTACCACATTCCTTAAAGTTAAATTCAAGGGCTAGAAATCGAGACCTTTTTTTTGTACTGGGAATTGAACTCACGAATGCATACTTGCCAGGCAGGCGCTGTGCCACTGAGCTATATTCTGGCTTGAAATTCACTCTAATTGGACTTTGAGCATTATTAACTCCATGCTCTCATTAAATTTCTCCTGAAGTTTGTCATTGATTTCTAGGGTAAACAATAACTTAAAGACACAGGGACACTTTTACATTACACACTTCATAAGATGACTATGTCATGGATTAAAATTAAGAATGCTTTAAAGTTGAAATGGAGTGGAGTTACTCAGATCATTAACTTCAATATGGAATGTGAAGTTGAAGAATTCGGAAGAAATAAGGCATAAAGAGGGAGTGAAAGGATGCAGGATAGAGGTGTACTCACCTTGGAGGCCGCAGACTCTGATGTAGAGGTCAAGTTTTTAAAAGTTGCTGTGAAAATTTCATTATCCTTATCATAGATGCCTTTCTACAGCAAAGCATCTTTTGGTGCCTTTTCATCCTTTTGCTGCTATAATTTCCATTTTAAATAACTGGGTTGCATTTTCAGTGAAAATACTGTCATTTAAATTGTTCTTTGATAACATACTTTCAAATTAGAACACATTTCAAAGACTAGTGGAAAAAAAAATGATCGTTCAGTTTGTGAATCATTGACCAGGAAGGAAAATGATGAGTGGGGAGAACCCACCTATTTCCTGGATGATGACTTTCCGTTTTTGGGTCACCCAATTGGTAAAGTTGGAGGTGGATTTGAGAAGGGGGCAGCGAGGCTGGAGATGCGCAGGCTCAGCGTTACGTGGCTCCCTGTAGTTACACAGGTGTTTGACAAGCAAGGAGAAGCACTTACACCTGCTTAGCTGTCTCATGAAAATTCTAGAAGGAATATTTAAGTTGTACCCTTCTGTGTGTGACTGTTTTATTGTCATGAGAAAAATACATAATGTAGGTATAAAAGCAGGACTACTTCCTTTCAGACTTTCTCAAATTATAATGTAAGCGCTCAACAAATATATGCTATTAAAGAGAATTGGCATGATGGATTCATTTTCTTTAACACCTTAATAGAAGGAGCAGGTAAGGTAAAATAATTTGTTAAATTTTTGAACAGTGATTATTAAAATATGAATTCATAGAAAGGGGTTATTCAAATAATTAAATGTTGATGCAGAATTCAGCCAGAAGGCTTTTCTTTTTGTGAAGAGTTAATTAAATGCTCTGTTGATATTGACAGTGAGTGCATTTATATTTTACTGCAATGAAAGGTTAGGAGTCATTCAGAATAAAAATATGAGTGAAGACCGTGGGACTTGTGAAATAAATGTTCTATGTTCTTTCTCTAGAGGAACTTGTATTTTAATTAGAGAAGGTAGAATGAAATATTCTTCAAAAGAAAAGATCAAATGTTTTTGTAGAGCAAGATCTATCTTTGTAGCTTTGTAGGTGTTGAGGAAGGCTCCGTAAGACTGATTCAGCCATCAGTTTGTGTGACACTTGAACAGAGCTGGTCACTGCTGGCCCTGGGCTGAGCCTCGCCGGTGCAGGTTGCTGCCCACAGTGCAAGCTGAAGTAGGCCACGTTGGACAGGGCATGCTCTCCTGCATAGGGCAGTGGGCTTATGCGTGCTATGTAACCAGCTGTCCCTCTTCTGGGTAGACCTGTTCAGCACTTTTGCTGTTTGATTTTGAAACACACTTATGTTTGGGGTCATAGCTTAATGTTATGTGTATAGTTTTACACAAACACATTACTAAAAAGTAGAAATGACAGCAAAGTGATGAGCAGGCTATTAAGAAATTAAAACAAGGTAATATTGATGTCATCTGTCTCATTCTGTTTAACATTACCACGTCCCGATTATGTTTGATTATCTGTCTGCTTTTGCAGTGTTGAGGAGCAAACCCAGCACCTTCTGCATGTTAGGGAAACACCTTACTGCTAAGATTTTTGCCTAGATCTGTAGCACTCTGTTTACAGTTTTCGTGTGTACATCTTCTTACTTGCATGAAATCCTAAATAAAGAATTCAGATTTGGGTTTATTTGTGGCTTTAGTATATTAGTGCTTCAGTATTATTCTGAAAGAAAATGCCTAGAAGTGACATACCAAGTTTCTTACTAAATTCTTCCTGAGGTTTGACCTTTAATATGTATCCTGATGTGACTTAATTACCCCTCTTCATTTATGGTAGAGGAGTGGTGGTGCATGGGTGAGTCTGGCCCCTGACCCAGCCGCCTGTTGTGTATGCTTTCTAGACTGCAGTGTGCTCGCTTGACAGATTTAGGTATTTCTATTACAAACAAGAACTGTTTAGCATTCATTTTTTAATTCTTTGGATTCAGTAGGGAATAGTGTATAACTTGATTAATAAAGCATGCATAGCATCCTATCCTGCTTTATTCTTAGCTATGTATGCACACGTGTAATATAAATATTTTAAATATGTTGTCTGTGTGATCAGCTTCAATTCTCACATTCTTCAGGTGTCTCCCAAGAGCCATATCGTGTTTTCTACTTCTTCTAATCCCTTCATCTGGACCTGTTCTCCGAAGTTGTATGTTATTCTTTCTGATTTCGTTGATTGTTCTCTTACGCATTTACATCTGCATTATGATCACTGTTGCCAAAGAATCCTGGAGTCCTTATGGGAATAGGCTTTATTTAGGGTTGTTTCTAGGACTTAATGGCATTGCCTATCATTTCCAATTATGTTTTCATCTTGTTGCTGTCTTCCCAGTTCTCAATTCTGTAAATTTTTTCAGGCACTCTGAGGAACCTAGGCTGCAGAAGCCTACCTGTTCAGAGAGCCCGTATCATTTGAGCATGTTTGATTGTTTTTGTCTGTGCTTCTGATACTAACATTTATAGAATGAGGATTTATTGTTTAGATTTACCCCCTCTTTCATAAATGAAGGTTAATTCTACTTGAATGTGATCTTCAAAAATTAAATCATAACAAATAGTATTGAGGTAAACAATTTGTTAGAAAAATCACTTATACATTATTGCTTCAGAGGAAATGAAAATATCTCCTGATATCTATTTTTGGTAGTTGAACAAGTGCTCATTTATTTATTGATTTATTTTTATTGTGTCTCAGTAACTCTTCTGTCTTTGCTGGGATAAAATACCCGACACCCAAAACGAAGGAAGGAAATGTGTATTTGTCTCACAGTTAGTGAAGGTTTCAGTCCATACTCCGCTGGCTCCAAGGCAGAGCGGCACATGGCAGAGGGCAGCTGTTCCTGGCTGTGGAAGGCAGCAAAACAGCAAGAGCAAGTGGGAGGAGTAGCAGCAGTGGCAGCCACGGAGAGCACGTCTGTGTCCCTTATGCTGCATTCAGGCGATCCGCCCCAGGGTGGGTGTAACACTCACACCCATAATCAGTAGCACTCACACCCATAATCCCAGCAGCATTCAAGCCCATAATCTCAGTGGATGTGAGTTCATCATAAACTCTAGAAGTTTGCCCACAACTGCATGAAGCTTTGGCGTGGACAACTAGACACAAACCATAACATTATGTTTATTGGTACAATTTAGATCTACATAATAACATTCATCATAGGAAATTTGTGCCTGTATATGGTATATCTTGATTCCTGTTTTTTTTTTTTTTTTTGCTTCTTCTCTTCTTCAAATCCTCTTCCTTTCCTTATTTACAAAGCTTTGTTTCCATTTTATCTTTTTCTCATTTTTTTCTCTGCATTCCTTCTTTTCCTTTTTCCCCTCCCTAGTTTCCCTTTGCTTTTAAGGAATTTCTTCTCTGTCACAATATCTGTTATACATTTTGGTTCTTATTTACATTTTCAGTAAATGTCAATACTTTCTTATACGAGAGAGACAACAAGATATTTACATATGAATTCAGTTTATTTCACTTAGGAGTATGGTCTGAACATCCATTTAGCTATAAACGCCTCAGGTTTATCCTTCTTTATGGATAAGTAATACTCCATTGTATAAGAAAAGCACATCTTCATTATTCATTCCTCAGTTAATATGCATTTGGGTTGTTTCCAAGACTTAGCTGTTGCAAACTGCTGCTATAAGAATGGGTGCACATATATCACTGTGGTATGATGATTTTAATTCTTCTAGGAAGGTAATCAGCATAGGGATAGATGGGTTTAATGAGACCTCTGATCCTAGTTTCTTGAGGAATCTCTACACCAATTTCCACAGTGGTTGACAGTCTATACTCCCATTAAGTGGAGAAGGGTACATTTTTCTCCATATTCCTGCTAGCATTTATTTTTAATTGATATCTTTGTGTGTGTGTTTTAGGGAAGGGTCTACAGGGTGCTTAGGGTCTCACTACTAGATCAGACTCGAGTGATCTTCCTGTTTACAGCCACCCAAGAGCTGGGATTACAAGTGTGCGCCACCACGCCCAGGCTCAATGGCCCTCTCTGCTGGCCCCGGGGGTTGGGCCGGCAGGGTATCTCTGTCTTCAAGAGTGCAACTTACTCCATCTTCTAGCAGATTTAGTGCTTCTGTTTTAATACTTAGATCTCTGATCTCTTTTGGCTATAGTTTAGTGCATGTGAGAGACATTGGTCTAGTTTTAGTCTTCAGCATGTGGAAAGCCAATTTTTCCAGAACCATTTGTGAGAGGCATCTTGGTTCCAGTGAAGGTTGTTGGCCCCATTGTTAGAGATCAGGTGGCTGAGTGTGTTTGCAGTTGTGTCTGCGTCTTCTAATCTGTTCCACTGATCCTCAGATTTGTTTTTGTTTGTTTGTTTTTTTTTTTCCCCCCGATACCATGCTGTGTTTTCACAGTACCTCTGTAGTATAATTTCAAGTCAGGGATTGTGATGCCCTTTGCCTTACCGTGGTGCCCAGAATTGTTTTAGTTATTCTAGGTCTCAGAAGGTTCCAAGTAAATTAAAGAAATGTTTTCTATAGATCTTTGAGGTAGGCTAATGGTATTTTTTGATTGGGATTGTGTTGAATCTGTATAACAATTTTGGGTACACTTTTTTAAAAAATTATCAAGACATGCATTGAATAGACATCCCTGTTACTGCATTTTTAGTACTTTTCCATTTATAGAGATTTCTCTTTTATTTAACTCATTTTTGTATTGTTAGAGTTATTTGTAAGTCTGTGTTATTTTATAATCATTAAAGATAAGAATTAAAAAACATTCTTCAGGAATACTAAATTAGTAGACCTGTCTCTCAAAATTATCATTATCCTTATAAAACTATTTTATCTACTTTTTATTTGTATTTTCATTAAAACATGCAATCAAGTATAAAATATTAGATATTTAGTTTGCTGAGTTTTTAAAATATCAAACCAAATAGATATTAATTCACAAACTGTCCAAAGAGACAATTCAGGACATTATGATGACAAAAAGACCAACCAGGAAGATGTAACAATGATAAAAGTCCCAACATTAGAGTTCTCACTTCTATGACCAAAGTGAGTAGATAATGTAAAATTCAATATCCTACTTTTTTTTTTTGAAGTACCAGGGATTGACCTCAGGACCTTGTGCTTGCCAGGCATCTCCCCAGATCCAATATCCTTCTTTCAATAATGGATAAATTAACCAGACAGAAAAGCAGCAAGGAATCAGAGGACTCATAAAGCACTAGAGACCTAACGAATCTGTGTAATCAGCTTTCCATCACTGGGAAAGAATACTTGAAAAGATAAACTTTAATAAGGATTTATTTTGACTCAAGGTTTTGGAAGTTCTAGTCCATGGTTGCTGAGCGCTGTGGCTTTGGGTCCCACAGTGAGGCAGTCAGTCATGGTAGGAGCACATGGGAGAGGAAAGTTGACCTGATCAGGGCAGCTAGGAAGCAGAACACGAGACAGGAAAGATCCAGGCCCTGGTGGGACCTTGAGGGGCGTGCTCCGCGACCTGGCTTCTGCACATTAGCCTTTGGGGGGGACATTTCAGTCAAAGCTGTTTCACCACTGTCCCCTAAAGATTCATGCCTATTCACAAAGCAAAATGTATTCAGTTTCTTCTCAAGAGTCCCAAGAGTTTTCATAGTTCCAGTATTGTCATATCTTCCTTGTTAATTGACTGTTTTATTGTTGTTGTTGTTGTTTTTTTTTGTTGGCAGAACCGGGGTTTGAACTCAGACTCTTGCGCTTGCCAGGGAAGTGCTTATTCCACTGAGCCATCTCCCCGGCCCCTGACCCTTTTATTGTCATAATATTTTTCCTGTGTCTTTGGGAAATTTTGGAAAAAAATCTGTTTTGTCTGATTGAAAAAAACAAAACAAAACAAAACAAAATCTAGTAAACTAAATCCTCAATTTGTGCATTATACATTCCTGGCGTCTCTTACTGCCCTCGGGTCTTCACTGCATTTTGGCTGCCTGCTCGCAGCTTCATGTAGTCCCCTGAGGAGCTGCCGCAGAGATGCTGGCCCTGTCACACTGGCCTCTTTGGTCTTCTGGTCAGAGCTTCCTGCAAACTGACCCGATGGGCAGCACCAAAGTCTGCTGCTGGGAGGAGCTCAGATCACAGCTTCCATGGCTTCTGTGGTGAACAAGTGGCTGAACTCGGGAAGCAGTTCCCAAGCGACCCTGAGGGGACAAGGTACCCCAGAACTCTGTTTCACAGGAAAATATTTCAAACTAGTTTATGCTTTTACACCCTTAATCCTGTGAAGAGTGGGTGTGACATTCCTATCCACGTTCTGCTCCTTTCAGCTCCTACTAGAACCAGAGGGTAGTCTCTGCTTGTATTTTTGGGCTTATTTAGCCCACATCTCCAGAATTGTCCAGAGTGTTCCCAGCTCTGGAGGCTTCTGGGGGCCGAGGTCAGTACAGTCATAGGAGCAGCCCCCTTCCTGGTGCCCATTTTTCTGCTTTTGTGGCCAAATACTTGAGAAAAATCAAGTTGAAGGAGGAAAGGCTTAGTTTGCTCCTGGTGTCAGCGGCTTTGGTTCAGTCCTTTTGGGCCTTGCATGAGGCAGTCTGAGAGGGAGTGCAATGGGATGAGTTTTGACAACTGTAAATCAGGCTCTCACAACTTAAAACAAGACGCCGAGCACCACCTGCGTCTTGAAGGTTTCCTGTGCCCCTTCTAGGCAGGCTTCTGGCCAGGTCTCTACAATTGCTCCCTCACCTTTCTTGGGAGAGGTTAAGTTTACCTGTATTTAGGCTTATTTAAGTAAAATGAAGCAGTATATGTTCCTTTCTGTCCATCTCTTTTCACTTAACATAATGTCTTTGAAATATATCCATGTTAGCTGTGTGAATAATGCCTTACTCTTTATTATTGTATTTTATGACTTTGCTACAACTTCATAATTCATTTTCTTTTTGAGCAACACTTAGTTCATGTAAGGCCGCTATAAATAGTCTGTACAATGTCTTAGGTGTATTTTTAGAAACTGGCAGTTTCTGAAGCGGCCTACCCTTGTGCATCCTTCTACACTCAGAGGGAGGTGTGTGAGAGGTCCAGTTGTTCCGCAACCTCACAGACCTTTGTGATTCCACCCAGCATAGTAGGTGTGAAGAGGGATCTTCCTTTGGCTTAACTTGCATTTTTCTGATATCTCTGATCATATATTTTTATGAATTGTCTGTTTAGTTGTTTAAAATTGCTTTTTAAAAACATTTTTATTGCTTTCTAGAATTTCTTTATCCATTGGGGATGAGAGTAATTTATCAGATATTTGATTTGTGACATTTTCTCCCACTTTATGTGTTGTCTATTCAGTTTTTTAATGGAGACCTTTGATGAGTGAGAATATTTAATTATAATGGTGTTTTATCAATTTTTTCTTTTATGGTTTAAGTATTTTGTGTTCTATGCAAGAAATATTATATCCATTTAATATTAAAACTCTTTCTTACTCTGTGAGCTATGTTTTCCAACATGTAAATACAACAGGCATTCGACCCCTAGTGTGCTATGCTGGCCCTGCCCCTGGGGCGCACTGAGACTGTGATTGAAACAGCCTGGGGGCATGTGCCTGTAATCCCAGTGCTTGGGAGGCTGAAAACAGAAGGATCACTACGAGTCCAATCTGTGTA
>NDGM011149544.1:0-18711 GCA_002564305.1 Octomys mimax | reverse complement strand
CTCAAGAGAATTTTAAAAAACACAAACAAACTAAAACCATTAGAACAATACAGAATTCTACTAAACAAAGATAACAGGAATTCAACAATGATTATTATACTGCACAATTTGTCTTTAAATTAGCTGTTTAGTCAGATATAAGCATTCAAAATTGGTTAAAAGTATTAAAAAAATGAAAGGGAGAAAAAAACAAATTTAAACATTAACTGCTCCTTTCGACAGATTGAACTGAAAACATCTTGATTTTGAATGTGAGAGAATAAATTTCTGTCATTTTAAGTCATCTGATATTTGGTAATATGCAAGAATAGTCCTAGGAAGCTAACACAGAATCTTTCTAAGCTTTATAAATTAAAGATGGCAAGACTATTTCTATTTAAAATGTAAAGATAAACTTTAAAATAGCTTTTCTGTGCATTAGAAACTCGTATGATACCATGAACCTAAGCCTTTAAATAAGGGGTAGTTTGTTGTATAAGTTTGTGGTTCCGGATGAAGAAGGCAGAACTAGGGTTTGATGAGAGACACATGACAGCCTCTAGGTCTGAGAGGGACAGCTGGCGGGAGAGTAGGTCCTGTTCTAAAGGGCAGTCTTAGAAAGCTATGGGTTTGAATAAATAGCTCATACTTACTTGTCCTGTGGTCATCCCTGGGTAAAATGTCACATCTATTAGTTAAATTTTTCTCTTAGTGTACTGAATTGCTACTTGTATTTATAATTTAAATTTTTATATATTTTAAAGAATACAAATTAGTGATAGAAAAAAACAGTATTAGAAATGATATAAAATTTCACTAAATTTAAGGAATTCAACAATGGTTGCTGTATTGCATGATTCTATCTTCAAATTAGTTGTTCAGGTATGAATGTGCAAGATATGAATGTGCAAGTTTGGTTTCAAGAAAAAAACAAAATGAAAACATAACAAATAATTTGGAAGAAATTCAAAAGAGGAAAAACATGAGAATAAAAAGAAAAATCTTTAAGCATTAACTTCTCTTTTTAAAAGACCAGCAGAAATTAACAGTAAAATGATCCAAACTATCTCACATATATACCTAAATATATCTTTTTCCTTTGCTTCTTTTGTCCTTTTCTTCATCAAAGTATTTCCTTCCCCCTGAACAAATTCTTTCCCTTTCACAGTATGTATTGTACCTCTCAGATTTTAAATACTCTTTCAGGTTCTCACACTAGGAAGTCAATACAATGTTTGCACATGTGACACTGATTTATTTCACTCACCAATACAGTCTCTAGCATAATCAGGAACATAGATATTTGCATTATTTTGTTTTAAGTTCATACAAGTATTTACCAAAATGGCACAATTTAAGCTAGCAGTTCAGAAAATGCCTAAAATTATGATAGAATTGTCAATAATTTCCTGTTCTATGAAATATTTTATAAAAAATATCTTTTGTCCCATAGTCCAGGATGAGTTTGGGCTATTCAGTTGTATTTACTAGGACCAAGGGTATAAAAGAATCTGAAACACTATAGGTAATAATACAGATGGTCTGTACATGTAGCAGAGGGTAGATACAAATAATAGCAATATCTGTACTCTGATAATGTAAGGGATGATGTATAGCATAATACCATATTCACTTTTAGAAGTAGAAGAGACTGAGGCAGAATTCCATTTAGTTTGAACTTTGAAGTATTTACATAGAAGCAGCCTTGCCTAAATTACCCCACTCCTCACCCTTTCTCCTACCCTGTCAGAGCTTCACAAACATATAGGAGATAAGGAAAAGGCAGGACTCATTTAGGACAATAAAATACAGACTATTTGCCCATGCTTAGCCATATATCTCCTCTGCCTGACACCTCACACCTGTAGGATACTGGGGGCACCACATTCCTGCCCAGTTGCCGTAGTAACAAAGAAACTATAAGTGCAGGTAGGGAACAAAGAATTGGAACAAAGAACTGGGCCTTTTGTGTTTTTCCAGATGGAAAGGGGAGCATGTGGGTTGCCAGCTAATTAATAAAGATTTTGTAATTCCTTTTAATTTAGTCTCCCATAGACAATAATCCAATCCTGTTACAATAATTGTGTATTTTATATGGGGAAATTTTTTTCTGTGGTGCTGGGATCAAATCTAAGGCCTTCCAAACAGCTCAGCCAATTAAAGGACCTGCAAGCAGGCTCAGGGGCTGGGTGTTCGATCCTAGGCCTGCCATGCTGGCCCTGCCCCCGGGGTGCGCTGAGGCTGCAATTGAGACTGGGCATGGTGGTCCATGAAAGTAATCCCAGCACTTGGGAGGCTGCAATAGGAGAATCACTACAAGTCCAATCTAGTAGTGAGACCCTGAACACCCTGAAGGCTCTTTTCTAAAATATAGAAAAAAAAAAGTATATATATAAGGTATATATATATATATATATATATATATATATATTAAAAGTATATACATAGCATTATGTATAAGGCTATGTGTGTGTAAGTATATATATACACACACATAGCCTTATACATAATGGACAAGCATCTTTTTTTTTTTTTTTTCGATACTGGGGATTGAACTCCGAAACCCTGTGCTTGCTCGGCAGGTACTTATTCTATTGAGCTATCTCCCCAGTCCCATAAGCATCTTTCAACTGGGTCATATCCACAGCCCTGTGCAGATTTATTTATTTATTTATTTATTCATCCATTCATTCATTAATTCATTTATTTCTTTAATGGATATAGGTGCTTAATTTTAATCAGTATAGTAAAAAAAAAAAATACAAACAGCTACTACTACAAAATTCCTTGAAGTTGAATACATTGTTTCTGGTTTTGGTGTTCTCATCTTTATGTCACCCATCCCACCATTCAGTTTACTATTAATGTCAGATTTTGAATGAGCCTGTGAGATCAGAGTCCTAGAGGTTGTTGATAGCTTGCAGAGGGTTCTGCCCCTCTGTATGAGCTTTCCAGTCACTGGGCAGTAGAGCTGATTTTTGCAATTTAAAGGAGAGGTTTATTTGGCTCACAGTTTCAGAAGGTTCACTTACCAGCCTCAGGATTCAAAGGCAGAACTGGAATGGCAGAAGGAAATGGCAGAAGAAGCCCTTTGAACCCATGGAAGCTAAAAAGCTGAGGCAGAGTGGAAGAATCATGAACAAGAATAGAGCCTTCTTGGCCAGCCCCCAGAGACTCAGATTTTCCAAGCAGGATCCACCTTCTAACCCTTCGTTCAGTTATGAACTCACTCACACATTAACCTACTGATGTGTACAGTACCCCTTTTATCTGATCACCTTATAAAAGTCCCTCATGGGAGTGAATGAGAATTGTGTCAGACACTGTAGATCAAAGCCATAATGCTTTCTCTTCAGAATAGCTTGGAGATATACTGGTTCTTATTTGTGAAAAATGGGAATGATTCTGAAAGTGCTAATCCTAGGTCATACAGCTATTTCATAGCAAGGGCAACAAATGTGGTAACTTACCACAACAACACTTCTACACATCAAAGAAAGTGTCTAATTGAGAAAACATTATATAGTATGGCATAACTTATTGTTCTTTACAATTTTCTTTCTTATACTGTCTGGGACTGAGCCCAAGGCCTGCATGGGCTAGACAAGTATTCATTATACCACTGAGCTACAGCCCCTGTCCTGTTCATAAATTTAAAGTTGGAAGGGACTTTACAGGTTTGCAAATGGTGTAATTATTCTTCAGAAATGAATTTGAAGATACAAGGTAGAATATTTTTTGATAGATGGAGTTTGGCGATATAAAAAGCCTAAGATTTGAATTGAGGATTTAAGAGAACATGTATAACTTAATAGGATCAAGATATATGCTAATGTCTTCAATTTTTAGCTTAATTTTGATAGATTCTTTTTTAAAAAATGTATTTATTCCAGGGTCTACAGGGTCTACAGGGTCTCACTACACAGATCGAACGCTTAGTAATCCTGCTGTTTTCAGCCTCCTAAGCCCTGGGATTACAGGCAGACCACCACACCCTGCCTCATTCACCATCTCAGTGCATCCTGGTGGTGGGGCCAGAATGGTACACCAAAGATAAAACTATGGCCCCTGTGTCTGCCTAAGCAGGTGCTTTAATCAGCTGAACTCTCTGACCAGCCTGATAGATTCTTATTTGTGTGAATAATTAGTAGGTAACTTCTGCAATTATCAGCTATTTAACTGAATATTATTGCTTCAGTGAAATGAATACTGCTAGAGAGTGAGCTCTTAATATTCACTAATCAATATTAAACATTAATTATATTATTTTTAATTAATATTGTGCCTGGATTTTAGTTATAATGATTAAGAAAGTATTTTAAGCGTGTTTGTTATAGCACCCCAGTAATTTACGAGCTTAAACCACATAAAGACTGTTAACAGCAGTATTTGTAAAAACACACTAAAATGTCTCATTTGAGATCTAATTAAGGCAATCTGTGAAGTAATTAATATAAACTCCCAATTTTGAAATAAGCACAGAGAGTGAAAAGAAAACCTTTCTCAGTTTGACACTTTATAGCTGGAGCGATTTCAATCTTTTTCATCAAAACAGCTTCTTTTACTTAATAAAGACTACATTAAAAAACATGAGGCTTCATATTTATTCTGTCTTCTAAGGTCGTTACCATTCTGCACTAGGACTTCAATCTCCAGAATCCACAGGATCATTACAGTAAGAATGGAGTAACCAGAAAATCATTTTAGACATAGGCTACAATTTGCAATCTCAGTCAAAACAGATTTTGTGATCTGTACTTATTGAAATTCATATTTAAATTGCCATATACCTACAAATTGGACTGAAACAATTTTAATCCATTACATTAGAGTTAAACAGTGTCATCTTAATATCCTCCATCATAAATCATGGCATACTTAAAAGGAATCTGGCGAATAGTTGATAGATATTTCTACTTCATATTTTTTACAGCTTGAATGGATGTGGAGGCACACCAATAAATGTGTAACTATATCTAATAACAAAAACATGAAAACAAGTTTTATGGCACCCAGGAAGCAGAACAAGGGAACAGTGCCAGAGAAAAACTGATAAGAGACCACATATAATCCATAAAGCTGCCATGACCCAGATAGACACCCTGAGGATATGCTTTCCTAATCTGACAGGTGCTGCTTAATCCCGTGAAGCTGACATATCAAGATTAATGGATCACAAGGTAGTTAAGAATAAGTTAAGGTAATTACTATAGTATATTATCTTCTAAATTTTAACCATACTGTTAAAATATGAGCTGTCTTTTTGAAGGCTGAATAGTTTTCCATCATATAAAATATCCTATTTCTTTGTCCATTCATCCACTGACAGACACAGATTTCTTATCTTGTGAATAGTACTACAGTGAGCATGGGAATGTACAGGTCCCTTTAACACATTTATTTCAATTCCTTTGGATATTTACCAAGAAAAGCAATCACTGAACTTAGTGAAAAATTTGAGAAGTCCTAGTTATTTATCTTCCCAAGTCTATTCCTCTGTTTTAAAATGTAGATAAAATTTATTGTATTCAACAAAGGTTGTTTGAAGGAGTAAATGATATTGCAAGATCTAATGAAACTGGTAAAGTATAGATACATGGTAAGTTATTAGAAAGAGTAGTCTGATGTCCTTAAAGAGAGACTTATGAAAAACAGGCTTCCAGGGCGGTATGTATGCAAGGCCCACTGTCTCGGGCTGCACTCATATGATTGCGTATATGATGTGGACATTGTCCTTTTATATTCTTCATCTTTCTCATTTTGCCATCATAGTGACACACTTAAAAGAGAATTTGCAGTGGAAGTTTCTATGCTTATGACTTTTTATTTTTAATTTTGCTCCGAATGCCTTCAGGGTAGGTTTGGCTGGGTTGAGTTGTGGGGATCAAACCACAGCAACCTGAGCCTGACTGCTTTGTTGAAGCAGCCCTTTAAAGAACTGAGCTAAGGGGCAGGCCCCCTGCTTATGACTTTTTGGTAGCTCCCTGTCTCCCAGATAATTTCATACTTCCTGAGCAGTTCACTCAAGGTGTCCTGTGGTCCTGCTCCTTCCTGTGTTTTTAGTATCATCCAAAACACTGTTTGCATGAGGTTGTGCATTGTCCTAGGCAAGAGCAACAGCATTTAAATTTCCATCCCCAGATGCCTTTGGCTGGTTGTCACCTCAGTGGGTCATTGTGTCTCTACCTCTGTCATAGAGGTCTTCCCTTTCTCACTCTTGTTTCAGCCCCAGCTCATCCTCAGTTTTTCCACTCCTAGAACACAGTATTTGATGTGTGCAACTTGAATATGAAGAGAGGTTTAATTTGGCTTGTGGTTCAGCCATTCTGTCATGGTCGCTTGGCTCCAAATCAGGAACACCATGATGGAAGGCTGTGATGAGCCAAGCTGCTCACCTCATGGCATCCAGTAAGCAGAACAGGTGAGCCGTGCCCAAGAGGAAGTGACGAGGGACATAGCACAGACTACGAGGCCACATATGCACGTCCTACTTTGAAAGACCCAGAAGTGTGCTCCTCCCATCGTTAGGCAGATCCCAAATCCCATCAGCTTGACATTCTACCCTAGCATCCACACATGCCTTGAGGCCATAAGGTTCTCCTGAGCTCCTGGAGTGCCCTGTGACAAATTCTACCCCAATTCTTACCACATCTAATTGTCCTATATCTCCCATCTGAAACAATGACCTTCCCCAAGGCAGCTCTTCCCCAAACTGTCAATAGATCCCAGCACATATTTAATGTGTTGTCTGGACCTAACTAGGGGATTAGAACCAACATTTTCTGACTCCTTTTTGAAAACTTTTCCCAATACACTGCATCTTATGAAAATGTGACATTAAAAATGAATACTGGAAGATAAATTCAAGTGGTCAAGTGGAACCAAATATAATTAAGTCATTTTCAATCTGCCTTTGTGACATTTCAGAAAATACCTCTGTTATTCGGTTTGGTATGAATTGAACCAACTAGAAAACAGAAACTTTTCTCTGCCTTACAGTCACAGCTGAAGAGAGGAGCATTTTGGGAACAATTGTTTGTATCCTATAAAGTACAAGTAAGTACTCACCATTTTTCTAATTAAGATTTTCATAAAGAGAAGCACGCCACTGAGCAAAGAGCATATCTGAAGGCAAAGAGAAAAGGCAAAGGTCAAATCAGTGAAAAGAAAGTCCTAGATTCAATGGATTTTAATTTCTGAACTTTAAGCAATTGAAGGTGATAGAGTTTTGTCCATGATTTGTGTATCAACAGTGGCATAAGACTATTGCTGGTCCAAGCTGAAAGTGTGTATCACACTAGGTTATGAAAGAGGACCACAAAAGTGTGGGTGTGAGGGAACAAAAAATAAAGTAAGCACAGGTAGGTATGCACCACAGCAGCAAGCATTCCTCTGTCAGAGATTTTGCAGTGTGGAGATGAAATCAGGCAGGAATGTATTTAGTACTGTAAATTGTAGTTCAAAATCTTTGAAGTTAATGATGTATTTTTTAAATGCAAACACCTACTTAAATATATGAATGACCTTAATTACTGATATTATAATTAAAATCCTGATGAGTTTGTGAAAACATAGATATACAAAGATTTTTCAAAAAAGGTCCAAAGTTTTGAACAGAAAATGAATTTAAGCTATAGAAGCTCTGCAACAGTAAACACCCAACGAACTGTGTGTGTTCTCTTGCTGAATGTTTTTTATTTGAAGCCTTGTTACTTCTATATTATTAGGTAGCAAAAGTACTTCATCTGCATTTAATTATTCAATTACATAATTAATGCTTATGTAATACTTTTAACAATTGATGCAAATTGGGAGGAGAGGGGATGACAGATGTCAATGTGCATAATTGGGAAGGTACCAATTAAACCAATCACATTTGACAAACTGGAGAAAAGCTAATGGATCCAAGGATGTATTTTATCTTCTGTTTGTGTTTTACCCTACAGCTATGATGCAAAGTGAAAAAAAATAACCACTGCCTGCAAACAAATCCTAAGATTAGTTGTGACGGTTTCATGCTGCACTGTGCAGTTCGGGGGCATCATTAAGATGCTGCATTTCACGGATCTGGAGCAAAACAACAAATTGTTTTACCAAGACATGTTTGAACATGTGAATGCATGTGACTCTCACATGTTCTTTCTCTGCATGCTTATATATCATTATGCACCAGCAACATGATTTGTTAGGAATATTTAGGAGTCTAACTTTGGTTGACTATTACATAAATTGTGGTCTCAATTGGAAAAAATGAGGACATTAGTTTTATGTACACAGATGTAGACTTCATGAATCTCAAACATTTTCATTTCTCCCAAGTGTAGAAATGAGAGTAGTGGACTGATGAGTGCCCATGCTTGCCCCAGCTTGTATGGCAAGCAGGGCCAATCTTTAGCAGCCTCCCTTTATGACAGTGTCCAACCCCATTTTGCAACCCAGGTTTCCTGGGAGTCACCAACTGTCATAGCCTGGACCTATTTTTAGTCTGACTACACAGTTATATCACATCAGATCAGTGTTGCAAAACTGGAAGCTTGTGATTGTATTTTATTTCATTTCTGGTCTACATTAAGACTCTAGGTATTGAAGACAAGGACTGCATCAATGTTGAAATGATGAGTAAATGAGAAGGAATGTTACAGAATTTATAACTATAGTAGAGAAGTCAAAACAAGCCACAAAGGGCTAATGGCACTTCAAGCCTCAGGTCTCTGAGGCATTCCAAGGCCACATGTCTTTTCCAGGTTGACACATGGAACACTGAAGGAAAGGTGTGAGGTGCATGGGAGAAAGGAAGCTAGGATCACCATGAAGACATGCCAGGAGTTGTAGCCATTAAGCAGAATTTGATAAATCAGAACCAAACAAATGTTCATAACTTTTTTCCTTAACTTCCTCTCTATGCTCCTAGCTGTTAATGGATCTAAGTTGTCAGGAATCTGTGGTCTCCATGTTTTGTTCTTCCTTCATAACACCACCATGTGTCCTGCCCACTCCATCCATACCATAAGCTTTCAGGCCAGCTCTGTGATCTCTGGTAACAGCTGGTACAGCCCAGACAGCAATGGCATCTCATGAGCCCCACATCATCTGTGATTTATCTTCAGGACTACCATCCAGTGCCAAGCTTCCTACTGCGTTTCTTTATCTGTTCTGGCTGCCCTGTCTGACCCCCTGTCTCCTCTCTTGCATCTCAGATGCTGATTCTCTGACACTGCCTGTAAGTCTTCTTCTGGAACATGACTTTTTCTTGACCTTCAGGTTGGGCTTGCTTTTGATTTCTGTGGTGAATAAGGCAACCAGTGTCTCTCAACATCTATCTCCCTAGCCACATTTACCCTGAATCTCACAGACCTTCTTTCATAAGATAGAATTTCTCCTCTCTTAAAAACAAGAATTTCTTATCTTCTCAGGTCCTAGCTCCTTTTTCCTGATACACTCATTTGTCAAAGTGACAGCTGGTCATAGGAAGGTGGCGATCACCACTACTTCATGATGACATCAATGAGGCAACTTGAGAGCTGCAGTCCCACTGTTTGGGTTAGAATTCTACAGAGGGGCATCTGCTTTCTGCATGAGGAAAATCTCTTGGACTTTAATGAAAGCAGTTCATATTTTCTTCAAATTATTTCTTAGTATTTTTGCCCAGTGTCCTTTGCTCTGTCAAGATATGACCCTGCACATCAGGTTCCACTATTGTTATATAACCTCAGCCTTCCCTACACCATCAAGTTTCACTGCCTCTGTGTTTTTGATGGTTTTGTCTATTTTGAGGAGCCATCGGCAATTGTTTTTTAAATTAGCCTCTGGGGATTTTATGATATCCTTTTCATGATTAAATTGTATTTCTGAATTTTAGGTGGGAGGCCACAGCTTTCAGCTTGAATTTCTCTACCACACATCAAGGGCAAGTGCTACCATACACTTTCCCATTGCTGACGCTTTCCTTGGTCACCTGGCCAAGGTGTTTGTCAGGTTTTCCCTGTGGATTATTTCCTGTCCCCAGTCCCCAGCCACTCACCATTCTTTGAGCGAACATAATTGTCCAGAATCCAGTCATAGAGATAACAGTCATTCCCCACCTCCTGAGGACAGAGTATCTACACATAGTTTTGGAATATGAAAAAGGAAATTTATCCTCCCCTTTATTTATGTTTAATTATCTTGATTGATATCTGTACGGACTTATGGGCAGTTGTGTTATACTTTGATATTGGCTATGATCCAATATAACATCACTATGTTGTTGCTCAAATTGTTCCATATTTACTGGATTAAAAAATAATTTTATGTGTTTGGTACATGATTTCATTATACAGCTCAGATTCATAGTGATTCTCCTGGTTTAGCCTCCCTAGCAGTGGGAATACAGGCATGCTCGTTGCACCCAGGGTGGGGCCTGTATAGCATGCGGTACTGGGGATCAAACCCTGGTCCTTCTGCTTGCATAGGCAGGCATTTAGACTGTTGATCTATATCTGTGGCCTTGGATAGTTTTTATAACATAAAAAACAACTTCTCTGACAGGGATTTGAGGTGTTCTATGAAAAAGATGGAGAAAGTCCAGCAGTAAAGGGTCTTCATGCTGTGACATAGCTATAGGTAAGGGCCTACTTTGTATGGTGACCTCAGATTTCCATCTTGGTTGTCATGGAATGTGTGGTCACAATCCTTAAATTGTTACATTATTTAAGACTGCAGTGTCCTGAGATCTTGATATATTTGCTTTATTGTGGAAAAAAAAATCATGTGTTGAGGTTTAAGCAAAAGTTCTGAGGCTCAAGAGAGGAGAGAAAGCACTAAATAAGGCAAGTGCTCCATTCTTAAACATCCCATGCCAGAGGACTAACAGAACCAGTGCTGTTATTATTAAATATGGATGACAGCTCCAGATATTGATTTCGATGCTTGGAATAGTAAACACGTTTCATTAGGAATAACAAAACATGCGGGAAGTTTGTACATGCACCTACTGCTGTGCCTGACATTAACACATATTTAAGATAAGGACGCTATGTTAAAAAAAAAACACACTAAGGGTGCCAGGGAGGTAGCTCAGTAGAATAAGTGCTTGCCTGCCAAGCACAAGGGCCTGAATTCAATCCCCGGTTCTGAATAAATAAATAAATATAAATAAATAAACTCAGTGAAGAGTCTATGAAAACTCAAATGTCACTTGTCTAATTGCTGAATTCATAGATGATTCTCAACTTTTTTCTCTCTCCCTCTCTCTCTGTCTCTCTCTTTCTACCTGCCTATGTAGTAGTTATCATCCACCAAGATTTATTACTTTGTTGATGGCTAAATAGGCTTTATTTCTTCAGTGTAAATGATTTTACAGTTAATCGACTAGCTGACACCTTTAACTAGTTAACAAGATAAATTTGGCCCAGGTTGCATTTATATCGAACTAGAGGCTAAACATTGTGAACTAAAAAGCTTAGGCAAATCATAAAAATTGTATAATCATTCACAAAACTACTCCTAATACAATGCATTTGTGGAAAACAAAGAGTATAAAGCTATATCTTGCTCTCTGGTAACAACTTCCAACGATGCCAGAGCAACTAGGGATTCTTTTCTAATGAACTAGGGCTGCTCAGAGCAAAGCCTGTTGCTGAATCTCTGCAGAGTCACTCTGGTTAATTATATGAGCAGAGCTTTCTTCCTGGTGTGTTATATAAGAGAGCTTTTCCTCCCCGCTGCCATGATCGTGTGGTCAGGCAGGCTTGCACTTTGAAGAATGCACTTTTGATTCTCTCATTTCTGACTGAGCTGCTAGAAGATAGGCCTCGTGTGGACATAGATGTGATGCCTACACACACGTGATCACTTAGTATGCTACAAGGGCACTCAGGTTTTCCTTTGAAGTCTGTTCCAGAGAGGATTTGCTTTCCAACAACATCAGAGTTACTTTCCTGGACTGGGCTGAGAGTTTATCAATTTGTGGAGGTCACATCAGAGCCAAGCTACAAAGCATCACACTCAGCAAGCATGTGAGACTTTTGTCAGGAGGGACACTCTGTGCTGAGGTGAGCTGGGGGCAGTAAGGGGTCTTGCAATAAGGAAAGAATCTGAGACCAACCCCTTACCTGTCCTAACTGTGCACCGGACTTTTATTCTTTAATCTACAAATCAAAATTCTAAATTATAAAATTACTTATCACCCTCTCACTCACAAGATTTTTGTTGCTACTGCTGGTGGTATTGGTGGTAATTGTATTCTTTCTAAATGAGATTTTTATACTTCATGCTTCAGGCCCATGATTGGAGGGGTATAAAAGAGCCTAATTAGCAGTAATAACTCTTAGTACTTTGACATTTCCTACCACTGGAAGTTGCCAAATCCCAAACCCTTGTGCAATGTATGCGTTTATTTCTGTGAATCTCCAGGGTGAGCTTTGAGGATGCTCAAGAGGGAATCTCATTAAATTCCACATATAATCATCAATTCATTCTCCTGTTTTGGCCCAATTCTCAAGTTTATCTGTCAGCACTACCAGCACCACTATAGATGTGCCCCTACAGGGTGTTCAAACAATATGCTTCTTGTTTCCAGACTCTCTAGCATGAAGCAAGGTACTCTTTGAGGGGAGAATGTGCCTCCAAATTGGGTTGGCTTGATGCTGTGACACATAGGCTGGCTCCCAAAAGTTCCACAAGAGAAATCTGTCTCTCCGTTTGCATGTCCTGCCCTTTCCTTTAGTAAGGTTTGGAAAGCAGCTAGTGAGGCCTGACACCAAGAGGCTGATATGGCTGATATGGAGAGGCATCTGGATGGTCCACACTGTCAGCTCTTGCTCTACTAGTGTTTGAGCATCTTCTCCCAAGATCTCACCCCCTTCTCCAGGCTGATTCCCTCCCTTCTGCCCTGTGCCCTCCAGCATCAACTCATTGACACAGGAAGTAGACACCCGTGTAATTTCTGCTCATTTCCATGAGCATACACAATTCCTTACCTTAGAGTTTCTATTTTGAGGGACAAAGTTCTGATTGCTCAGTCCATAGGCTGCCTGGCTCTTCCTCTTAAATGAATAGTCTGGTGACCTCAGACAACGCGTGCTATGGTGATTTTTCTTACACATTTCTCCTTCTTGACTTTTGCCCAGTTAGGTCATTCAATTCACTGAGGTGGCCCTTTCTATGGTAAGGCTTTCTCTTACTTTTTTCACATGTTTAAAAGATCCAGAGACTAATAAACATGCCTTTTATTCTTAGAAACTGATGGATTCAGAACTCATTTACTGAGGGCTTTTGTCCTGCCACTTTCTGTTAAGTGGGACTCGTAAGAACTCGGGTGCTCATCATTCAGCCTGTGGCTCTCACACTGTTTCAGAGCTCCAAGGCTGCTGGAGAAAACAGTCATTAGATAGGTCAGACAAGCTCAGGATTTCAATTTGGGGAGTTTCGGTAAGTCAGAATTATTTCTGTGATTCTGAGAAACAAGTAGGTGATGCTATTCCATACTAGCAATAAGAATCAGGGAAGAAGGGGACTAGCTGTGGGTGAGGGATTCTTAATAGAGAGTGTTGAAAAACATCATTAAGCTGTGCTGCATGATGATGATTTTTTTAGAAATCTATATCAAAAGATTCATATCAAAGTTCACTTTGGAAAATGCTGGCAGAGAAACAAATTGTCTGGAGTCAATGTATCAACATTTTAATAACACCTACTCAGAACAAAGACAATGCTAACTTTTAACACAGGTTTACACACAAGTGGTTGGTATATATTAGCCTCCCATTGGGATTTGAAATGAAGTGGAGACCACATGGGTTACTGATAACGGAACAATCCTGAAATATAATCTCACCTTTTGTTTGTCTGTTTCTTTGGAATAAAATGGAATCATAGGCTGGGAAGATAGTTCAGTGGTCTAAGCGCCTGCCTGGAAAGTGCAAGGTTCCAAGTTCAATCTCCAGTACCACATGTGGTGCCAGCTCTGGGTTCCTAGGGCATACTATGCTGGACCAGAACCAGGCATGGTGGCTCACGCTTGTGATTGCAGCCTTGGGGAAGCTGAGACAATATGATAACTACAAGTCCAAACTGACACCAAGTGGTATACCTTGACCCTGTACCAAAAAAGAATTTAAAAAATAAATGAAAATAAAATAAAATGGGATCATAATTTTTAACCTCATTTTGCTGTTAAGTGATGCTTTTGCTATTGTCTTAGAATTTTGGGAGAAGTTACAAAGCTGAGCATAATGAAAACGCTTTTGCTCCAAAGTTTAAGGTGAGCAGAATTCCTCACAGGTTTACAGTGGTTCCGTTCTCATTGCAAAGGAAGATCCCTCCTGAGAGCAGACAAGCAAACTCGGGAAACGTTCCTGGAAGGAAGACGGTGTCAGCCCAGTGGGAGTTCTGGGGCATTTTCACTCTTCTCTGTCAGGGAGCAGAGGGTGTGATCCCCTCCCCAGATTAAATTTGCCAGCAGAAACCTCGAGAGGATACTCAGCAATCCAGCGAATAGAGGTGAGTTGTGCTGAGTTGAGTTGTCCAAAGTGGCAGTGTAAGACAGTTTAAGAATGGTCTGGGAGGTCCTTGAAGCCTGCGCTGGAAAGTAAGGGCCACATGAGGATGCAGAGACCTTTCTAGGCAGTGCTGGATGTGAGACACAGGGAAGGATAGGAGGGAAGAATCAGGGCAGGGCCCCCACTCTTCCCAAGTGGCAAGAATACAGATCTTCTTGTTGGCCACAAAACGTGGTCAGTCCTGGGGCAAGGAGATGTCAGTGATAAATGGCGGGAATTGCGTGGGGTGCATATATTTCTGAGGCTGGCAGCAGGGAAACCTATAGAAGTCAGGTGGAGGCTTCTGACCTATTTGGGAAACTCCTATACGTGTGTGTGTATGTCCAAGTGCGTGGATTGGGCATGCTGCCCAAAGAAGCTCAACGGACCTCTTTTAAATCATGGTATTGATAAATGCATACTTCAGTGTCAAACTTTTTGCCATTTCCTTCCAGTTCTCAATCCATTCTGCTCAGCCATCCTCTGTGCTCACTGTCTAGTTCAGGCCTAAGTACAAAGGTCAGTGCCTGAGGGATGAGCATTAGTATTCCAAGCACTGGCTGCAGTATACCCCTGGGGCAGGGAGCTCAGAAGGGAAAGCTGCTATCACATGATGACAGGGACTCTGCAGAAAAAGAAGGGTAATGGTTTTACATGTACTAAACATCGCAAGAACTTTAACACACTTTTTGAAAGCACTTGTCTGAAAAAGTCAGAAGGAAGTAGATTATTAAAATAGTATGCATAGTTACTACTGACTTAGTCAAAACTTCTATTATCCTGAAAAAAATTGCAAAGTATTATTAAGGCAAATAAGGTATTTAATTTAATGGGTTTATTTAAAAATTATTACATTACGGATAAAAAGATGAACCAATCATAATCATTATTTCATGGTTTAAAAGCACTTCTGATCTTGTTAATTTGTATTAATATTTAAAGGAAAATGGAAGCAACATCAAGGTAGGCAATATTGAGCAGAAAAGTCATGTATCTGCCATCCAAAATGTCTTAATTATTAATTTTTCCTAGGCTCCTTTCAATATTTTCATGGCATTATATTCACTTTTTCAAACATTGATAGAATATTCTACATTGAAATTGGTAGACTTGTCCTTGGTGCTTGTGCTCCTGAAAGAGCACAGGGAGATGAAATGCGATGACAGCAAGAACACAACGAATAAAGGCAGCAGGAAACTGGAATGAGGCAGATCTTGCAAAACAGACAGACCTCCATCAATGTAAGTTACCTTTTGAAATTAAATTTATTCTAGAACCATTAATGAAACTGATGATTTGTTTGCTATTTTCTTTTAATATTTTAATATGTCAGAATATCAGTCATTTTTTAATCTGATATAATTACACTTTTCTAGTCTGATTTTAAGAACAGAGAATTGCTGTTTCGTAGGAATCTGCTACTCAGGCTGGCCAAACACCTCAGCAGATTAAATTGCCTGCAAGCAGGAGCAGGGGCCGGGGGTTCAATCCTTGGGCCTGCTGTGCTGACCCACACCTGGGGTGTGCTAAGGCGGCAATTGAGACTGGGCATGGTGGCACATGCCTGTAATCCCAGCTCTTGGGAGGCTGTAGGCAGATCTCTATGAGTCCAACCTTGTAGTGAGACCCTGAACACCCTGCAGCTCCTTCCCTAAAATACAAAAATAAATAAAGAAAGAAAGAAAGAAAGAAAGAAAGAAAGAAATAGTAGGCATCTGTTACTTAAAAATTGTAAGGACATATATTAAGAAACTTGGAAGTAATCCTCACAAAGATGGATGTATTACCTGTGTGCAACTAGACATAGTACTATAGGTCACTCTTTAAGGCAGTAAATCAGCTTTTCTGTGGTGGCACAAAGAGAATTGGGTAAGATCTGATCCTTTTCTTGATCCTAAGTTTAAAGGATTCAGCTGCTTTTTTATTAATAAGAGAAACTTCTAAATGTATTGGACGAAGGTGAGTTGTCCAAGATCACAGTGTGGGATGATTTAAGATCCTTGAAGCCTCCCCAGGGAAAGAAGGGCCTTCTCTGGACAGTGCTGGAAGTGGGAGACAGGGAAAGACAGGGAGAGGAGGATCAGGTTGGAGTCTGCAATCCTTTCAGAGATCTTCTTTGAAAAGAGCTAAGTGCTACACATCATTTTCCAACTCGAAATGACCCATTTTATTATTGACTGGCTGCTAAAAATAATTTTACAATCTTTATCAGAGTTTTTCATTTCTGGTAACAAGTTAAGACATTCAGGTAAGACTTCAGGGAATATGCTTCAACTTTTGAAATATCGAAGATCAACTAAGAATGCAAGGAGCTCTCTGACCAGCATCTAAGAGGAAATGGAAGAGTGGGAAACCAGGCACTAGATGACCACAGCTTCTTTAGCCTTGATGATATCTGTGGGTCTCAATGACTTGGGGCCTTTGGTTTGCTGGAAGAGAGGACTCAGAGAGTACTTTGCTTTGAGTAAGATCCTGAAGTCAACTTTTACAGTGTAGACGTGAATTAGGTCTGTACCTCCGGTCACCCAATCTGGTGACAGCAGGGAAATAGCAGCATTGTGTTTTGAACTAAATTTTCTCAAAAGCCAACTTTAGAGGCTGTATTGTTCAGGGTTCTATAAATAAATCAACAGAAGATTATCTATCATCTTATATGATCTATCTTATATCATTTATGCATCTATGTGTTTATCTTATACATCTATATTTATTATAAAAATTGGCTTATGTGTTTATGATGGGCAAGAATTCCCATGATCTGCCATCTGCACACTGGAGACTGAAGAAAACCAGCAACATAATTAATTCTAAGTCTGAAGGTCAAAAGACCAGGAGAGCTGATAGTCTAAATCTCAACCAGAAGGCAGAAGCTACGAAACATAGTTACAGCTCAAACAGTGAGGCTAAAAGGGAGTGAGATCTACTGAGACAGATAAAAGGGACAAATTTCTCCCTGCTGCTGGTGGCTCCCAGGTGATGTGGTGATGTTCAGCCATCTACTTTCCAGTAAATTCAATGTTATCTTCATCCAGAAAGATCCTCATTGACTGACTTTAGAGCAATGTTTTATTTGGAAACCTCAAAACCCTATGAGGTTGACATAAAAGGCCATCCTAAATTGAGATTTTTGTGCAGGTGGTTTATCAGCAGCTATATTAGATGGTTTATTGTCAAGTCATATTCCTCTGTGCTGGTAAGTGTGAGCTGCAGGCAACTCTAAGGTGAGTTGCTCTCCAGGTCTTGATCTAAGTGAAGAGATCCTCATCTGAGCTCCCCTCTCTTGGCTGGATCCTACACCCCATGGGCTGTGCAGGGGATGTGAAAGCCTGGCCTTGGCATCTAAATGTAGGGGTCTGTAGGCCAGGCCAACTCTGAGCTCTTTTTGTGCTTATTTAATGGCAATTCACTGCTATTCAACTTTTCTCTTTGTCTACCACTTCTTGATCTGATTCTGCAGATGGGAAAGAACAGTCCTCACCAAATATCCCTTAAATAAAATCTGAGGAGCATGAGGTCTATTCCCTAGGGAAACAACTGCTGGTAGGAAGCAGTCTCAGAGACTGAGGATATGAGCAAAGAAGAGAAAAAGCTCAGCAAGCTGTGCTAAGTAATTGATCGTGGCTCAGGGAAACTCTCTGTAGCCCACAGTTTGGAACAGCAACAGGCATTCAGCAAGGTCACCAGGAAACGGCTGCTTTCTGTCAAGAGTTCCCATTCATCACCATTGGATGGCAGTTTTCAGGGCTGTCCATTGTTATGTTCCCAGTATTTCCAGTCTTCCTGGAAGACTACACAGTGCTCTTTCACAGTGTGAGGAGTTTCAAGGGCTTGCTACAAAGAACATCATCATGAATAGAGCTGAGTTTTTATAAGGCGTGTTCAGAACATCAACAATAAATACTGTACCTTGATTCAAAAATAGCACAGTAAAATAAAATATGGGAATAAACTGGCCCTGACCAGTTGTGGCAAAGTTGCTGTTCCAGTGTGAGTTCAGAGTTCCACCACCACTCTCCATGCCAGGCACCTTACACTACCAACTTATTTTAAGTGCTCTAGTGTGGTGGTCCAAAAGTCTAAGAGATTAAAATTTAAGTGTACAGTGAAGGAAGAATTCATCCCTCTGAGCTTTGATAAATGCTCACTCACATATTTTATTTATTTATTTATTTATTTTTGCGGAACCAGGGATTGAACTCAGGCCCTTGTGCTT
>NDGM011149541.1:0-24933 GCA_002564305.1 Octomys mimax | reverse complement strand
GTGCATGCGCAAGTTTCACACACACACACACACACACACACACACACACACACACACACTCTTGTTGGGTGCACTCTGGTGCTGCCCTGAGACAGCCTCTGCCAGGATTCAGCATCTTCCCGAGGCATGCTTGTCACTAGCTTGCCACTTGACACGATCATACCTGCAGCTGCAAGTATCTTGAGTGGGCCTGGGTAACATGCACACAGGGGCATGGATACCCAGACACATACACACCTTCAAACACATGTCATATCAGGACATGTGTGTTCTTGTACTTGGGCACATGCACAAACATAGCAGTACACACGTGGGCGCACTCATCCTTTCTCCAGGCTCTGGGGTGTAGTCCTGAGCAGGACTGGTTGCACAGAGTGTGCCAGGCCTTTGAGTTGGTGGTGCCCTCTGCAGTATACCTCTGCTTGTGGGTCCTGCAGCCTAAGGCTGTGCCAGGCAGGGCAGGCAGAATTCTACTAGCCACGAGGAGAAGCCACAGTCCATTTGCTCTGTGTATGTGTGGGGTGGACAGCTGGCCAAGCCAGAGCCTGGTGACTTTCTGACTGACCCCATCTCCCCAGGAAGCGTCGTGGCGCCATTAACAGCAAGCAGCTCACCTACCTGGAGAAATACCGGCCCAAACAGAGACTGCGGTTCAAAGACCCGAACACACACAAGACCAAATGCTGCATCATGTAGCTCAGGCTTTGGCCAGGCCTGGGGCCTCTCATGGTTTGCTCTTCCTGTCCTGGCTGACCTACATGGGCCTGTCTTCCTGTGCTTCGGCACCCCTGTGTCCCAGGAGTCAGGTAGCTGTGTGTTCCGTGTCTTGGGCACGTGGCTCCCAGACTGGTCATCCCCCATCTCCGGACCTTCTGCCAGCGACCTTCAACAAGCCCACCTCTACCACAGGTTTCTTCTCTCACCTGGACATGGCGGTGGGTGTATTTTTAACCACTGGGCCCAGCCCCTCAGTGGCGGCCCCTTATCCTCTGCTGTTCTTGACACCTTAAATTATTGGATCCCGGAGCAGTCAGATGCTCTGGACACTCAAAGGCAATAAAACAGGAACCGTGATTGTGTGTGGGTAGTGTGTGCAGGGCTAGGTGGCGTGGACTGTGGCTTTGGGGTTTGTGGTCGCTGGGAGGCAACTGAAGCCTGTGCTCCCCATAGGCTGGGGTTCCAGCATGGTCCTGTGGTGCCCCCTGGTGGCCATATGGGAGTCCTGTGCTCCAGTTTGGGTTTGTATCTCCGACATACCCACGTGGAGCTGGGCCACTATTGGGTTGCAGGTTGTTGGGACCTTAGAGGGTGAGGCTGGGTTACTAGTGTTGCTGCTGCAAGTCAGGGTGAGTTCCTGTGGCAATTTTGGGGCCTTGGGTCCACAAAGTGGGGAAGGCTCCAGCAGGGCTTGCATCTCAGCCTTGAAGGCCCAGGGAAGGGTCCCAGCAAATGGTAGGGTGAGCTTTAGGTGTGGAGGCCACCAGTGGCTTAGAGCTGAGGAAGGCAAATGATCTCTGCCTGGATGTGGGCACATGGAAGGATCTGCATGTGGAGAGGCTGCCCAAGGGCCGGGCTCACACTGCTTCCTGCTTCTGGGTATAGGTACCTAATCTGGGGGCTGCCTGCCTATGGAGGAAGGATGTAGGCGAGCAGGGGCAGGACTGAGAGCGTGGGCCCAGGGCTGGACTGGCTGAGTATAGAGGGGCTGGCAGCGTTGTCGCCCCAAGGCCCTGAGCCATTGACACGCACCCACAGGCCTTCATTGACCCATCCCCTTGGCCAATGCCTAGGCTGGTGCTTCAGCCCCAGAAGGGACCCAGATCACTGCCCATCTGCATCTGCCACCTCTCCTGTGGCTGTTCTCTCTCCTCCCACACTACACCCATTCTTTTAAGGGTCTTAGGAGAGCTCAGTTGGCCCCCGAGATCACTGTTTCTGCTCTCTCAGGAGGGTGACCTTGTCCATGAGCTGCATGGTGAGCCCCTGCTAGCAGCTTATTCCACCAAGGCAGCGCCCACCACCTGGGCCTGTCTCCTGCGCTCACAATAAGGGCACTGTGGGGAGGGAGAAGACCCGCCTGCTCCACCAGGCCTAGCATCGAGCTGCTATTCCTTCAGGGGCCATGGCAGAGCACCGGCTGTATGCCAAGTTCCCCGAACCTGCCTGTCCCCAGAACTCCGCTAGCAGCCCCTGCCTCATCTCCAGAGGAGGACAGATTCCTGGAGCTTGAGGGGCGTGGCCAGTCAGTGTTGGCTCCAGGAAGCCCCTTGGGAGCCTCAGGCTTTTGCTGAGTGAGGGCAAGAGGAACTGCAGGGGACTCTGGACAGCTAGTGGGGCAGCTAGCACACCCACCCCGAGGAGACTGCCACCCTGCTGAGACAGCTCTGCCACCTGCCAGACTGGATCTAAGCCACTGTCGCCAGCCAAGGGTAAAGCAGAGGGGGCTTCAAGACCAGTGTCCATGATGTTGGGTGCAGGTGGGGTTTGTGACAAGGCAAAACTACCCCTCCCTCCCACCCAAGTCCCCCAAGCAGCTCCTCTTCTGGAAAGAACCGAGGGAGGAGAGTGTGTGTGGCCAGCTGGCCTGGGATCCTGGGCTCCTGGGCACGGGTCTACCAGGTCTGTCAGTGTTTAGTTTGTTCTCTCCTTAAGCACACCCATGGACTCAACTCTATTTAAGGCACATTTGGAGGAGGTCACTGTATTTCTTTCAATCCTTCCTCCAAGTCCCAGGGCTTGTGCCCCAGGCAGCATGGCCCACCCCAAGATACACACAGGTTTGGAGTTAGGGAAGATGGGCTGGGATTCTGCTGGGGAGGAAGGTGCTTAGCCTAAAGAGGCTGGGCTTGCCCACTAGGCCTGGGGGTGTTGCAGGAGCAGTTTCTAGCATAGGTGAGCTCAGGTGCTGTCAAAGCAATACGGACCTAGGAGTGGAGGGCAGTAGAAGGCCCTGCTAGAATGCTGTGTGGGAAGCTGGCTGGTCTGTCATTGTCCTGGGAGACCCCTGCTGTGACTCAGGATGAGCCTTGGGCTCCAGACAGGGCAAGCCCCCCCCCCCCAATCTACTCTTGGTAAATAGACTCACAAGGAGGCCATGGCATTTTTAGATGGAACATCAGAGGCCCAGATAGTCCAGGCCTTGCCTCAGGCCTTGCAGCTCAAATTCAGTGCTTTTGTACCTGGGAGGGCCGCTGCCAGCTCTGACTGGAGGAGGAGGTGGAAGGGAGGTTGGGTTGGGGCCTGTCCCCCACCATCAGTCCCTCAGCCACTGCCAAACCCCAGGCTGGAGGCAGACTGAGAGCCATGGTCCTGGCCAGTAGCTCCATGCAGCTGTGAGTGCCAGGACTTGGGCTTATCTCTGGGCAGGAGGTGCAGGCCATTTGCAGGCTCTACCCACCACAGACTTTGCAGTCCCCCATCCCGTTAGCCTTCCTGCCAGTGTCTTCTATGGCTTGGCTTGCCTACAGTGAGGCCCAAGGGTGGAAGGTGAGCAGTCAACAGGTGCAATGCTTTTTTTTTTTGTTTGTTTGAATCTAGACCTTTCTTTCAAATGGAAAAGTTATACAATGAAGCTCTGTATGCCAGGCTGGCCTTTGAGGGTGGAGGGAAGGAGGGAGAGGGTGGGAGGACAGCAGGAAGTCACTTCTGGGATCTGGTTGATTCGTCCTGCAAGAAGCAGAGCTGCCCAGTGGCAAATTCCTGGATGCTGGGATCTAGGTCTCTTTCAAGATCTTGTAAAGCTTCAGGAGAGAAGGTTTAAGTCAGAGGTAGCCATGGCCTGGGAGAAGCTCCCCTCATTCCATCTGGCTGAGGTCCCAGAGAATTCCCTTCCACATTCTTAAGGCAGCTGTGGGGCCCTTATTTCATGGGAGCTGAAGAATGGGCTGACCCATGCTCTGGTGCCGAGGCCGAGGCCTGGGGAGGGGATTGGGTGGTGCTGAGGTGGCCTCTGGGATGTTTCTGTTTAGGTCAGGAGTCTTGTGTTATTGCTGCCCGGGGCTTGGGGGGCTGGAAGAGCCCTGCTCCTAGGGGGCTCAGTCTTGCCATCTTTGAAATGGTCTGAGGATGCTGAGCTGGGCCTGGGGCTGGGGCCACACTGCTTACTATGGAGCAGCATCTTGATGTCCCCGGTGCTCTGCATCTGGGACACGGCCTGGGGGAAGTAGCAGATGGTGTAACCTGCGGGGAAGGGGGTGCAGCTGGCCAGCGGGTAGCAGCTCTGACCTCTCTGAGGGCCCAGGCCCCTCCTTTTCCTCAGCCCTCAGCCCCTCCACCCACTCTTTTTTCTCCTGCTGGTGGGTGGGTCAGGGTGGGCATAGGGCAGGCTAGGCCTGGGGCGTCTCCAAACTTGGTTCTCTCTCTGCCCACCTATGAAGAGTATTGCCCAGGTTTTCATGTGACGGTGGCGGCTGTACAGGTACTTGAGGGCCTGTTCCAGGTGGATGCTGAACTCTTCCTGGCTGCGGGTCATCTGGTGAGGGGACAGCCACCTGTCACTGTCCGGGGCTAGGCCCGGAGGGACCACTCATCTCCATCCATGTCCTCTCCAAAGCCTTCAGAACAAACAGGATACAGCCAGCCCGGCTTCATCACACCCTGACCCTCACCAAGCAGGTCCAGAGGAAGTGGCAGGCACTGAGGCTGCGCTCCCAGGCCAGGATGCAGAAGAGGATGTGCCGTGGCTGCCAGCGTAGCAGGGTAGCACAGCGGTAGAAAGCAAACTTGGCCTGCTGTGGAGATAGCCACGGGGCGGGGTGGTGGTGGTTCCCCACTGCCTGGTCATCCACAGACCACAGCTCGGGTGAGCATCAGAGGAAGCCTGCCATGCTGGTGCCATGGGGGACACGCTCCTGCCCACCCAGATGCCCCGTGTAGCGCTTCTGCACCAGGTACACGTGGATGAGGCAAAGAGAGTTCTGTCCACATTCCAGCAAGTTCAGGGAGTGGCTGAGCCCTGCCTGAGCCTGGGATGGGGGCCCAGTAGTGAGCAGAATGGACAGCAGAGTCCTGTGGGGGGGGGTGTAGGGTGGGGGGGGGCAGGGTAGGGTGGGAGGTGGGGTAGGGTGGGGGAAGGGCTGTGGTCCGGTGCTGGCTCAGGGAGCCCCTTACTGTGCCACCTGCCTGCCCAGCCCCCTAGCCAAGGAGAAGCCCTATTAACCTGTCCTGTCACAATGGACACTGACCGTGGTGACAGCTGGGCATTGGTCCTTTAGGTGCAGGAGCAGGGGCACCATGCTCTGGTACACCTGGGTTAGGTCACTGAGCTCCCCACCTGCCATCGAGGTCACGAGCTCCCCAAATAGTGCCATGGCTGCTGCTCGAATCTGGTCCCGCTCCTGCAAGACAGGTCTCAGACAGGGCCCAGCTCCCACCCGACTTGGAGCCCCAGCCCAGTGGGTTCTTTCTGCAGGGCCCTTTAGCTAGGCCTCTGTCTCCCAGTACAGAGCCAAGCCGCGTCCCATAAGCAGGACTTCAGGGAGGGGCCAGGCCTTCTCCCTCAGATAAAGTTCCCAGCCTGTGTCCCAGGTCATAAAATCAATTTCTTTCATAACAACAGCTTGAAGCTGTCAGGAATGCAGCTCGGGTGCGTGCGTGTGTGTGTGTGTGTGTGTGTGTGTGTGTGTGTGTGTGAGATTCCTCCTATTTCCTAGTGAAGGAGAAGTAGTCCCTTTAAATGAGAACCCGTCAGTCCGAAGGCTGAGATTTTTGGGGCAGTTTTGACTTGAGGGTCAGAGCAATGCGATGCGTTCGTGTTCAGCCATAGAGGGAGCCGAGCGCCATCTGGTGGACAACCAGCCAACCTGGTCCACCTGCAGGAAAGTAAGGTCGCCTGCAGCCTGACCTTAACAGGTAGGGGCCGAGGAGATAGCTCAGTAGAATAATCCCCGGTTCTGGACAAAAAAAAAAAAAAAAAAAAAAATAGGGAGGCACCCCAGCCCGCCTGATCCCCGCGCCTACGTCATCGAAGAAAGTGTGGATGCTGTTGGCGACACTGAGGCTGTAGGCGCCGGCGCCCTGCATGCCCAGGCAGTGCAGCGCTTCCGACATGGTGTTCATGATGCCCACGACCGCTAGCTCGTTCTTCTGGAAGAAGCCTTTGAGGAAGTACGGCAGCTGCGCGCGGAGCAGGCTTTCCTGTGGGCAGCAGGGCCGTGGGTGGCGGCCGGGGACCCACTCCTCTGGCCCTGTGCACCCACATCCTGACCAGCTGTGGTCCTCTTGCCCCACCTGTGGCTGTGTGTTCCAGTGCCTGGAGCCGCAGATCCCACTCACCCCCACCCATCAGGAGCCCGTGGCCCTGGGTGGGGCCACTTCTATCCCACTTGGGGTCTTTGAGGAATGACAGGAGAGACAGGAATGCACAGGGCCCTCTGCGCTACTTGGGTTCCAGCTCCTTCCTACTCCCAAGCCTAGGACACCCCCACCTTTGCCCCATTTCCAGGCTTGCCCTGGGTCAGATGGGTTCTGATGCTGGGCCAGGAAAAGGCTGGTTATGTTGTTCATAGCCAAGTCGCTAGTTCCTCTTATAACTGGTATTTTGTGTGCACGACCAGAGGCTCCAGGCGTTTTGTGTTGCAAGAGGCCCTACGGTTCCGTTTTCACACCTTTGCTCTGAACGTGCCTTTCCAATGTATTCCCAGCCAGTTTGGCTGCCCCTTTGTTTGCACTGCCTTCTGGAATCCTCAGGTGCATCATCAGGAAGCGGTGCAGCTGTTTCCTGTCATTGGCTCCTTGTGTGCAAGCCAGGTTGGGTTTTTTTTTTTTTTTTAACTTTTAAATAAGTTTGAAGCAGATTTTGTTGGCTTCCTAAGCTCCATTTCATTTAAAAATATTAAGTTTGTTTTCCCCAAGTGAGTCATATGACAGCACTGCACACTTCCTGCCTGTCTGTAAGAGAGCTAGTGTACCAGGACCAGGTTCCTGCTATGGGCAGCACTGGCAGGAGGGGATTCTCATGGGAAGGGCAGAAAGAAAGCTGAACAGCATGATATGCTGTCCTCTGCTCAGGTGGGCTGGCCTGCTTTGTCCTGCCGTGTCAGCCCACATGTCCCTGCCCTGATAGTCTTCCCTGCCCACGTGCTCAGGGGTCTGTCTGTTCCCTCTGGCTCATACCTCAGGCATGGGCAGGGAACTACAACCTCTTCTTCATACCAAGCCTTCCTGGTCCAGCAGGCCCTTGCCTGCCTTTTCCATTCCCCACAGGACCCCAGTCAGTGCAGGGTGTGCAGGAGATGCATGGAAACTATGACCATGAGTCTGGGAGAACAGCTGGAGAAAGCACAGAGGTAACTGAATGGATGAAGGAACAAATGATTGGGTGAATGAATATAAAAGGAATGAACAAATGAAATTGTGGGACAATGAGTCAAATGAAAAATTCTAAGAGCAAACATGGGTGTGTGGGTGAATGGATAAATGTGTAGGTGCTGGATGGGTGGGTGGATGGGTGGATGGGTACAGGGATGGCTAGATAGGCAGATGGGTGGATGGGTGGATGATGGATGGATGGACAGAGGCATTGCTGCATGAGTGGATGAGCTAGATGGGCAAGTGATAGCTAGGCTCCCTTTCCCATCACGAAGCTCCCATGAGTCACAGGCAGTGCACAGGGCTTTGGTGACTGAATGGGGATCTCTCGCTAACCATGTGGAGACCTCTGGGTTCAACAGAATTGGTGGGGTAGGCTGACAGTTAAATGGTTTTAAGAACTCTTTGGAAACTGTCCCTTCTGTGGCCTTCCAATGGTTTCATTTTCTCCTACAAGCTCCTCACAGCATCCTTCTCCACCTGCAGCAGAATGGGCTGCACCTCCCTGTGGGACCCTAACACAACCCCCGGGGGGATGAAGGCCTTGACCTTTCTGGCCACGTGGAAACACCTCTCTCCAGCTCAGCATTTGTATTGTATGATGGCACCACTGGCTGGGCCCAGGTAGGGTGTCAACATAAGAGGCGTTGCTGCTGTGTGCGGCAGCCAGTGGCTCCAGGGCTGTCTATGGCCTGGCGCTGGTCTCTGCAGTTCCTGTTCCCTTGCCCCTTTTATGGACGGAGGCACTGAGACCCAAGAGCTGAAGGAAGTACTGAAAGCCAGCTGGAATGAACTGGAGCAGAGACTGGTCTACATCTTGGCACCTAACCATGCACAGCACCTTGGAAACCCACAGAACAGGATGTTAGGAATTCTATGGCCTGAGCTGGGGACCTCCCTAAGTCAATCTACAGACCTTCTACCAGCTATTCATTAGGGATGCAGGTTGCTATGGTGATGTGGCAGTGTTGCCTGGAGTACAGAAGATATGTCAACTGCTAGTTGGGGGAGCCCACCCACTAGTTTCTCTGGGGCGGTTTTCTCTGGACAGGCTTGGGCGCTTCCTCAGAGGGCACCTGAGATCTGCAGTAGATTCGTCTCCTCCTGGTGTACAATAGACATTGTTACTGGGGAAGGGACACTGTCAGTCTTCCCACAGCCTGTCCCTGTCTGCAGATGAGGAGAGATGGTTTGAAGTCACTCTACTGAAGGGATAGAGCCTGAAAGGACAGAGCCAGGGCCCCACCTGGTGGGCCTTTCCTTCTCCAGTGCCCAAAGCTATGGCATCTGCCATCCCTCACCTTCTCTGGGTGGAAGAGGATGTTTCCGAGGGCCTGCAGGCTGAACACACGCACCTCTGGGCTGGTGTCGCAGAGACCTTTCGCCAGCAGAGTCCTGGCAGTCTGACTTGGAAAGACCTCCAGCAGGGCGGGGCTGTAGAGGAACTGGGGGTGGATCACACAGGTCAGGTTCAGCGTCCTCTCTGGGCATCAGGGTCTGGGTGGACACATAGGGACAGGGGCACAAGTGCCCCAGACTCTCCTACTGGTGGGGTGGGAGCTCACTGTTGGTTTTGACTTGGGTTAAAGGCCTCAGATTATCTGTTGTCTATCATAGAAAATTGTCCCCTGCCCCCAGCTTGGCTCAGAGCCCATGGCTCCAGAGCTGGCCACATCCAACGTCTTTCTGAGTCTGCAGTTTTATAGACCCAGGCAAGGACCTGGAGTCCCACTGGGGCAGGCTGAGGCTAACATTAGCATATGGGACACCTTCAGGTGTCCAGGAGCATTTTCAGGGTGTAGACAGGCAGGATCCCCAACCTGCAGCCTTGCTCCTACCTCCGTGAGGATGAGGATGGCCACCTTCCTCTCGCGCTCCTCTTGGCTCTGCAGGCTGGGCAGCAGCTGGCCAAGCACAGCCTTAATCTTCTTGCAGTTGTTCTGCACCATGGCCCTAGGGGACAGGGCCTAGGCTGTTGTCACTTCCCAGGACTACCCTCCTGCCAGTGCCTGGGCCAGGGATGTCTGTGGCCAGGAGGGTCCTGATGTGGGTGAGCATTCTGATGTGGGCATACATCTCTGTGAGCACATCTCACTCCTCTTGTACCCCAGTGTCCAATCTGTGCCAACTTGGGCTGGGATGGAGGAGGCCGAGAAATAACACTGACAGCCCTTGTCCCTCAGGAGGTCTCAGGCCAGATAGGGGCTGAGGAGATGCCAGCATCAACAGGCATGCCTGTGACTAGGGCAGGAAGCACATTCCCATGGTGCCCTAGGGCCTTGTGCATACAGTTGGTGTCCCCAGAGCCTGCCTGTGAGTGGGACCCCTTGGATTCCCAAGTGGCTCTTGAATACCCAGACTCTGTCACTCTGGATGGTACATTCAGCCCTGGGGGTGGTGGCAGCCTGCAGCAGGGACTCCTTCCCTACCCGCACACTGGTACCTGGCCAGGAGGACCACACCCTGCGCGTAGGTGCCAATGGAGGAGAAGTGTTTCCAGGCGCTCTGCAGCTCCAGGTAGGCAAAGTCATGCCAGTGCCCTGTGGTGGACAGCAGGCTTTTCAGAGCTTCCAGGGATGAGCTGTGGCCAAGCAGAGGAGTCAGGGGCTGCCCAGATCCATAGTGGTCATCCAGGCCGCCTCTGCTCCTGGGAGGGCACACCTCCCCACGTGGAAAGGCATGCTGGCTCCTGTCCTGACTGCAGCCACTATCAAGACCTCTGTGACACTTGCCTGGACCTGCCTTCTTCACAGAGAACCTGTAGTGTGGCAGCTGGAGATGGGCTGGGGTTCCGTGTGTGTGTGTGTGTGTGTGTGTGTGTGTGCGCGCGCGTGCCAGCTCTTGGGGAGTGAGACTCAATTTTGGTTTGGCACCTGTGATTGTGTCCTTAGAGCATCCCCAGAGGGGACAGTAACCTTCTGTCTAGGCAGTGGGGTGGGACTCAGAGGACATGAGGCACTGTGGAAACTTGAGAGGGTCTGGGCCGCTGGTGCCTGCAGAGGGTAGGGAAGACCAGGGTGCATGCCGTGCATCAGTAAAGAGGAATGCTGTACGGGGTGCAGGGCAGACCTGCGTGCAGGTGCCTCACCTGAGCTCCTCAGGTAACCATCCCTTGCTGCCCTCCTTCACAGAGGAGGGAGCATCCCAGAGAGGTGAGGTGTCCTGTCCGAGCCTCACAGCCTGGTCAAGGGCAGCAGAAACAGTCAAGCCAGGCCTTTGGCTCCAAACTCATGCAGTGACATACATCACTGTAACAGATACAGGGCTGCCCTAGGCACTGATTTGCAGTCCCTGGATGCACGTGGATGTTATGGGAATGCAGGATAGCCTGGTGCACTGTCCTGTCTCTCTTCCTGGCTACCTCTTGCCTGGGCACTAGGAGTGGTCACCTGGTGTGTAATCACACCCTGGAACGGGGCTCAGCTTGGACAGCATGTTTCTGAGCAGATTTGCAAAACCAAGTGTCAAAGGATAAAATGCCATTCTGAAAGTCCCTGATGGTGCCAATTCAAATGCCAGCTGGCTTGTCATCTTGCCCCAAGCTGTGTCATTAAAAAGAGGCAACATTTTCCAGGTCACTGGGCTCAGCCACAAAATGATGATGGTTTTCAGGAGACAAGGACTTGGAGGAGATGGGACATTTTGTTCACTCTTGCAGGCTCTGGAAATTTTGGTTCTGGGGCACCTTGGACGTTGTGATTGCTTGTCTTTTGTGACTATGCTGACCCTCTGGACTTCCAGGGAGGTGGCAGTTAGCTGACTTGGCCACTTCTGGGAATCCTTGCCTCTGGATCCCTGCTCCCTACAACCTACAGCCCTCCTCAGCCCAGAACCCCTAGCAATACCCGGGGACATATATCTCTCCTCCTGGCCCCAAGGTCATGCTGTCCTTCAGTCTCTCAACACTCTGGGATCCTAGTAGTACCCACCCCAGCCTCAAGGAGCTCTGCTTGCCCTGAAAGGAACAAAGTCTCAATGGACTAAGGTGGTGACGTGTTCCCCGAGGGCTGGCCGGATACCAGATGCCTTCCCCTCTTCTTTCATCTTGGTTTTACTTTTGTTTTTAGCTGTGGCAAAATGCATTTACACAATTTACCATTCCAATGGTTTTTAGGTGCACAGCTTGGCAGTGTTGAGCACATTGACAGCGCTGTGTAACCACGCCCACCATTCCTTCACCCACAGAACTTTCTCAGACTCACCTCAAGCTGCAATGGACTCTGAGTTTCCTGCCCTAGCCCTGGTACCTTCCATGTCTCTGTCTCTATGGATTCAACTTCCTTAGGGACCTCATGGGTGGAGCCCTACAGCACTTACCTTCTGACTGCTGCCCTCCATCTCTGCCCCTGCTGCCTTGTGCACCAGGACACCTTCCTTTTTAGGGCTGCGTAGTATCCCCTCACATGTACAGATTGGTTTCTTCATTGCTTATCCATGGTGGGCAGCTGGGGGCTTTCCATTTGTTGGCTCCTTATAGTGACACATGCGGCTATGTGGCTAGAATTTTCTAGGATCTAGGGCTCCTGCTTTCATTCTGTCAGGCATAAACTCAGGGGTGGGATTACTGGATCACAAGCTGGACTATTAGACTGTGGTTTCATTCCCCCCGCTGGCAATGGGGATTGAGTCCACAGTCATCATGCTAGGCTACATTCCAGGCTTTGCTTTTTCCTTCTTGTGAGACAGGGTCTCATTACATTGCTAAGTTGCCTGGGTTGGGGTAGAACTTTCAGTCAGCAGGTGCCAGCATGCCAAGCCACTGTGTTTAATTTCTTGAGAAATTGCCATGTGCCCTCTTTCCCAGCAGCAGCACCCTTTTCCGTTCCCGACCTCGGGCCTCTGCTTTCTCTTTGTCCTTGCCAGCACTGGTTACTTTCTGCCTACTCTCCTAATTGTAGCCACCCTAATAGGTGAAAGCTTCTTCTCTTCTTTATCAGAAGCCTTTGTCCCCTTGGTCCAGTGGAACACTGGGGCACCAAGGAGGCCATGCAGGTGAGGATGACATAGGTTTGAAATAGGGAATGAGGGGCCTGGAGGGAATTGTCACCCCAGTGATGACAGGAGAGGAGTGGAAGCCCTTCATGGGACAGAACTTGCACTGGTGGGAGGGAGACTCTACTGAGAACTGACCCATGAGTCTACATCTTTAAAGTGAGGATCTTTGCCAGTCAGGGAAGCGATGTGTGTGTGTGTGTGTGTGTGTGTGTGTGTGTGTGTGTGTGTGCGTGCGTGCATGTGTGTGTGTGTGTGTGTGTGGTTAGTGCTCATGGTGTAGCCCTCACCTAAGACCCATGTGCTGGGCCCAAGGTGGCCCTGCTGAGTAGGCAGGAGGAACTGTGGAGGCCCATGACCAGTCTCACCTGCCTCATGCTTCACCTGGTTGCCATCTGCTGTCCTGAATCAATCCTGCTGGGTCACCCTGTCAAAGAGCTACTCAACAGATCCTCTCCTCAGCCCCTCTTTCCCCTCCAACACTACCAGTCCACCTGGGACACGAGTTAGGTCCTGGACCATGATACACTGGCTGGTGCCACCTACTCTTGAGGCCCAGAGAGGTCTTCAGCCTCTCTGCCATCCCACACTGCTCACTGTCCTTGCTGATGTGGCTGCTGGTTGGCCCATCTTATGCCTAGGCTCCTCCAGATGGTCCTGGCCTGGCAATTTCCCTTTGGGGGAGAGATACCTAGGCCCCTGTCTAGCTCCAGGAGGGCATGAGTGCCAGGTTGGGCCAACCAAGCCTCTAATGCCCCTGTGGCCAAGACATTAGTTTGGGGGTATTCTAGGAAAGAAATGCCCTAGTGTGCGTGGTAGCCTGGCTTGACAGATATCCTTGCCCTGAAGGACCGTTCATTCCTGAGTGCAGGCAGTAAACCAGGAAAGCAGGCACGGATATTGGGTCAGGTGGGCCCAGAGAAGGGCTGGTACTTACAGAGGATGGCTGGAGGGGACTGGCCCAGGTGGCCCAGAGGTACAGTGTGGGGTACAGGGAGAAGAGAGTGATGAGCAGAGACAGTTGCTATAGCTTCCTCCCAACCCTCCCATGCTCCTGGAGGAGAGGGTTTTATTAGCTTGTTATGGAAGATTCATGGATTTTGTATGTTTGATGTGAATAAAAAAGGAACTTTAGCTACATGGGAACTCAGAGACAATATGAGGAGGAGGACATTTTTCTTTTAGTGACGTGCTTTGGGGAGACCTATTCAAACTGACAGGTTGCATGAATGGGAGAGACCATGTCATCCTCCTGGTCACAGGAGGGCTGCCATTGTGGTCTCTCCCATTCATGCCATCATTATGATGAAGCACATCGTAATGCAGATATGTGACGAGAGTGGCCCTGGTGGTTCTGAGACTTGCTTACTGGATTTCTGGACATGTGGGTAGGTGCAGAGGGAAGCCCAAGGCAGGCAGCCCTACTGTGGCCAGGAGGGTGACATGGTCTCTCCCATTCATGCCTGCTCGCCCTCGTCAGGCACAGAGGGAGGGGGCGGACACCTCCAGCAACATGGCACAAAAATGTGCCAAGGCCTCTGAAGTGCCCAAAGGGGGCTGGGAGGGCATCTAACCTCTGGGGAGCTGGGAGCAAGGGCAAGATGATACTATCTGTAAAATGGGTGAGATGATGCTTAGATCCAGAAGTCTTGCAAGGAGGCTAAGAGATAAGGAGCAGTCACCAGGCATCCCGAGCTGATGAGAAAACAGGACGCTGGCTGCCTACAGGGCTGTCCATGTTGGCACGAGGCCATGTGGCTGAGGTTGGTGTTCGAGGCCCTGGCTGTGGTGGGGTGTGTGTGTCTCCCCAGAGAAGGACACATTAGAAGCATAACCCAGGACCTGTGAATGTGACCTTACTTGAAGTCTTTACAGATGTGACTGAGTTAGAAGGAGGCCATTAAGTTGGCCCTGTTTTGATGGACCAGTGTCCTCTTAAGAAGGGTAATCTCAGACCCAGGGACAGTGGACAATGCCGTGTGACAGCAGAGGCACAGATCAGAGTTATAGAGTTTGAAGTCACAAGTCACCAAGGATTGCCTGGAGCCACCAGGAGCTGGAAGAATAAGAAGACTTGTCCCCCATGGCTTTCAGAGGAGCACTGCCTGAGGACACTTTGATTTGTGGCCTCAAGAACCGTGGGACAGCACACACTTGCTGTTTAAGTCTCTGAGTGTGTGGTACCTGGTTCTTTAGCTAGATGAAACTGAAACTTGACTCGCCCTGGGCATTCCTGCTGGCTGGCTAGAAGGCCAAAAGGCCCTGTGCTTACCTCTCGGGGCTGGGCAGCGCTGCCTTCTGGGCCTGCTGCCTGGGCAGGGACTTAGCTTTGGGCAGGTTCAGTTCCAGGACATAGTGGACCTGGGTGAGGAGAGCCAGCAGGAGCTGTGGGTAGGCCTCCTGGATGACCTCCTTGAACTCTTGCATGAACTGCAGCTCATGCAGTGTGTTCATGGCCTGTCAGAGGAGAGAGTAAAGCTTCTAAGCCCTGGGCTCCTGGGCCAGAGGTCCTGCACCAAAGCCATATCGCGTCATGCCTCCCACTCTCTTCTTAAACACTTCCACGACCAAGTGCTCTCCTGCGGTCAGGCCCTGCCAGTTGTACAGCCTTATCCTGGCCTGTCTGTGAGCTCGTTGAACCCGCTGCTCAGGGTACCTTGCTGCTTAAGAGCTGGATGCCCCTGCTTTCCCCACTGTCTGTCGGGATGCCACCTGCCAACACCCTCAGCCCTCCCTGCATGACCCAGTGCCACCTCCCTGACATCCCTGGACTCCGCCACTGGGCCTTTGTCCTTAGTGACTGTCTGAGGGTCATGGGCTTGGGTTCTGGCCCTGAAGGTGAAGTCTTGTGCTGTGAGGTGACTGCACAGAGCAGGGGTTTAATGCATCTGAGTTGGGGACAAATGGCCCTTGGAGGCAGAGTCTATGAAGCAGTCCCGGGCTCCAAGGCCTGCCATGCCTGAAGGAGGACTTGGTCCAGAATGCTCTGGCTGGGAGACAGTACCAAATGTGGATGATGAAGGGTGAAGGGAGGAGTGGGGCACATGGAATGCAGGGATGGCTGCCTTGCTGTGACCTCGCCTATGGGTCTGACCCCACACTGCTCTGTGGCCTCCTGAAGGCTGCTGCTTGGCTCTGGTGGTACTGACTAAGGGTTGGGATGGACAGGGAGATAGGGCTGATGAGTGCTAGGCGTGGGCTAGGCCAGGGTCTCCCTCCTGCTGCTGTGTGTGGTGGTCAGCAAGCCCTGATGGAGGCTGTTGCCTGTCTGGGGGAGGAATGGAGTTGTCTGCTCTGAGCTGCTTCTCAGGGACTTTTGGGGCTACAACTCTGCCTTGGTGGCATCCTGGACGGGATTGGAGGCATAGACTGCTTCCTCACTGGAATCCAGCCATGAGGGACAAAAGAAGCTGCCTTAGGATGTGAATGCAATGCTTCTGGTGGTGCAAACTTGCCCTGGACTTACAGGCTTAGGGGCAAGCTGGAAGGGATTTCCACAGGTGGAGGACAGCAGGGGGCAGCCTTTAGAAGTCCTCCAGCATCCACTGCTCCCTAGAGATGCAATATGGCTTGGTGGATCCTGGGGTCTCCATGCCCTTCCCCTCTGGTTGAACTCTGCCTGGGCCCTCTCTCTCTGAAGCCATTCTGCGCAGTGAGTGCCAGGCCAGGTGCACACTGAAGGTCAAGTCCTCTTTTCCACTTGCAAGAATATTTCTGTCCTGACTCACAAAGATTTAGAATCTTGGGCTGGGCAGTGGGGAGCTGGGCCTGCAGCTGGAGCCACGGTGCCTGAGACACTTGTCTTCCTAACCAGGACTATGTTGCCCTTCTGTGGCCTTGAAGTGGGGTTCTCTCTTCCCGCAACCTGGACACTGACTGAAGGCACTCAGGAAGCCAGCTTGGGGGGACAGACTCACGGCCAGAGAGTGCAGGTAGGTCTTCTCCTTGGAGTGGAGACTGCCGTTGCTAGGTCTGGTGAACAGAGGACGCTCCTGCAGCCAGGCCAGCAGCACAGCCAGCACCAGGCGGCTGGTGGAGTACTCAGCCCCCAGGGCCTTCCAGAGGCATAAGGCATGGCTGTGGACAGAGAGGGGCCATAAGGGTTTTGTGGTGACCAGGGCTTGGCTCTAGAGACAATGCCCAGGGAGGAGGGAGGAATTGGCCCTGATGCCTGCACAGAGTGTTGCCATTGGTGGGGTGATCTCCTGCTGACTTTAAAGGTGGGGGCAGCATGGTCTGGAGAGAGAAGGCTGACCCTGATCAAGATCTTGCCTGGGAAGGGCAGCCTGGGCTGGCCGGCGTGAGGACCATGTCCTGTAAGGCTTGGGGAGGAAGGCAACATCAGGGCTGCCTCAAGACATCAGTGACCACAGCGACTCTTTATTTCCTGTCCTTGGTGGTTGTCAGACCTGTGTTGGATGAAGGGGCTCCGTGGGGCACCATGGGGGGGGGAGCATAGCAGGATGGCAGAAAGAGTCCACCCCAAGCATCAGGACAGACCCAGTGTCCTGAAGTCCCCGGGAAGGCTTCTGCCATCCTAGCTGGCTCTGCTGGGTGGGCACACCAGCTGATAGGACTCCAGGAGACTGTAAGTGTGGCCACTGCCTGGAAGGAGTGGGACCTGTCTGTGTCCACGTACGAGTTACTCAGCCCCTCTGGCCTCAATGTGTGTAGAGGTAGCAACTGGCTCACAAGGCTAGCACGAGGGCATCCTTGCTAAGCTTGAGTGCCTATTTCTATATGCCCGTGAGGGGTCCTGTTCCTCAGTTTGCACAGTTGTGTCATGTGGCATCTGGCCTGCATGTCCTAGGGGACTGAGTCAGGGCAAAATCAAAATTTGCAAAATTAGCAAGGTCTTATTTTTTCCCCCTTCTTCTTCTTAATTTCTTATAACTTCCCTCCTCCAATTTTGCATGCATATATCTGGTCATCTAAACAACCAATTGGGAGACAACACAATACAACAAATATTGTCAAATTCATATTTTGTTTAGTGAAAAAAAAAATCAGCAAAGTCCCTGGCCTCTTGGGTGGGGATGGCAGGAGAGGGCCGGCCACTCACAGGCCCAGGGACAAACAACCCAGGATGGTTGCACATCTGTGTGGTCGTGGACAGAAAAGGAGGCTGGTGTCCTGGGGTGCAGGGCATGGGGAGCAGGAGAGGACAGAAGTCTTGGCCTTGTTGGCTATGGCATAGGTTTTGGGTTGACTGTTAGATGGACTGTTGGAGAGTGCTGATGAAGGCGTGCCATGATTCTGTGTGGTGACCTGCTCAACATTCTCCCTCTGGCAGCCTGTGCTTACGCTGGTGTAATAGTCTTACTCTGGTGAGTATGGGCAGGACACTTTGTGTAAGAGCTGCTGACTTCCAGGAGTGGAGTGGGCAGTGATGTTGGGAAGGAGTCAGGGTGATTTTAGAATTGTGTGTGGCTAGTATGCCTGGGGGCTGTGGGAGGTGTGGGTTCTAGAGGGTTGGGAGTGGCCTGGAAATGTACTTGTAGTGAGAGTATGGCCTGAAGGTGTCCCTGTGATGGGTGTGGCCTGGGGCTGCTCACTGTGAAGTGCTGGTAGTCATTCCAGACTGGGGAATAGAGGGTTGGGCCTAGATGTGAACACTGTATGGTGTCAGCACTTGGGGGAGCCTTCAAACCCTGGAATGGATGCAACCCCGTGGAAATGAGTAGAGCTGATGACCAAGTCTGAGGGCTACCCTGCTGTCCCAGGGCTAAGAAACCAGGGAAGCGAGGGAGCAGTAGAGGAGAGGGTAGTGTGAGCCAGGAGCCTGGGGGCCAGAGCAGAAGGCTTCCAGGAGAGAAGGGGTGCTGGCTGACCAAGTTTGCTGACAGGCTGCATGACGGGGGACAGGGAAAGACCATTAGACTTGGCAGGGTGAATCTCTTGGTGACCTAGACAAGAACGGCTTCATTGCTATGGCAGAGGAAGGGAGCTATGGCCTAGCAACAAAAGGACAAATGAGCCAATTGGGAAAGGAACTAAGGGCTTAAACAAGCATTTTCCCCAAAACAGGCCACCAATGGTTGAGAGGCTCATGAACAGAGGCTCAGCACCATCAGTCATCCGGGAAGTGCAAATTGAAGCTACAGCACCTAGTAGGATGTCCACAGGCCACAGAATGACAGATAGCAAGTGCTGGAGAGGCTGTGGAGAAGCCGCAATGCTTGGATGCTGCTGGTGGGGACCTACCGGGGCAGCATCTGTGGAAAACCTCAGCGCAGCTGCTCAGGAGGAAGAGCACAATGTTGCAGCATAGCCCGGCAATCTCCCATTCAGGCTTGTACCCCAGATCATGGAATGGACTTGAGCAGACACTGTTGTCCCTCAGTATCACCAGAGGTTGGTTTTAGGACCTCTCTCAGCTATCCAAATTCAAGGCTGCTCACATCCCTTACATAAAATGGCACAGTTCACATAAATAACTTTCAGACATCTTCCTGTGTGTGTGTGCATTTGACCCCAAGATTACGTAGAATATTCCAGCACAATGCCAGTGCTATGGATACAGTTGTGATTTGGTGTAGCTTAAGGAATACTGACAGGATAAAAGTCTGTGAATATTTGGCACACACATACTTTTGGAAGAATAGCTTGAGCCCCAGGATGTGGAATGTGTGGATCCACAGGGCTGACTCAGGTGTCCATACCAAGATTGATGGCAGCATGACTTCCAGCCGCCCAAAGGTGGAAATAACCCAGGTGTCCACGGGCAGAAGCACAGACACACAAAGCGTGATGTGTACATACGAGAGAATACCATCCAGCCGGCACGTGGCAATTCTGGTCCATGCATCAGCGTGAACCAGCCTTGAAAATAACGCCAAGGGAAGGAATCCAGATCCCCAAGGGAAAACAGTGTGTGATTGACCTGTGTGAAACGTCTAGGCAAACTGATGAAGACAGAGAGAGGTTAGAGGTTCCCAGGGGTGGCAGGGATGGAGCGTTAGGGCCACGGGATCAATGTGTGCACGGTGAGCTGCACAGAGGGTCGCTCTTGGGAGTCAGTGCTTGGTGACTACTGGTTTCCCTTTAGAATGATGAGAAAGTCTCAGAATTAGATAGTGCTGACAATTGTGTGATATTGTAAATATAATTCATGCCATGGAGTTGTGCCCTGAAGTGTGGTGGAAATGATTTTTTTTTTTTTTACCATAATGAAAGAATTAATAAAGTCATATATCCAAATCATTGAGTTATACACTTTAAATGGATAAATTATAAATGTAAATAATATCTTTTTTTTTCAGCACTGGAGATTGAACTCAGGGTATCATAGATGCCAAGTAAGTGTTTTACTACTTAGCTATGCCCCTTTAGATATATCTTAATGGATCTATTTTAAAAAGGGATGTGAGGGCTTCCGTCTTCCAGTAATGGCGTACTTAAGTCACTAGGGGAGCTCTTCATTTGAAAACAAATCAAAAGGCTGGAGAAAATATAACAAGGGTTGTAAAGGCACTAGAGATGACAAGGGTACAAGAAGTCCTGGCCAGTGTGTGGGGCTTAGAAGCAGCCCAGGAGGTGGGGAGCACAAAGCTCCTGATGTCCTCAGGGAGCGTGAAGTTCAGGAAAGGGACAGAGGACAAGGGGACAGAGACAGAGGCTCAGAGACCAGTTAGTCTAACAGGAGACCACGTACATTCACCAGGAGCTGAACTAGCTAAGGAGAAATCCAGGTGCTTTTGCTCTGGGTTTCAGTTGATTGGGGCCATCCAGGGAATGCCAGGCCCTGGGTTTGATTGATAGCGGTCTAGTGGTCGTGCCCTTCGGCACTCAGCAGGGGTGATTACAAGTCCCTGGGCGACTTGTGAGGAAAGGATCTTCACTGTAGGCTTTGAATTAACCTTATAATTTTGTTTAAAAAATAATGCTGAGTATGTCATTATAGAAAAACGGACTCAGAAAGGAGCCAGCTCCATGGGTGACATAGCAAAAACAATAAATAAAGGTAAGCCTGGCAAAGCTCAAATGTTGGAATGATCAGACATGTGTTATAAGGACATGCTTGCAAGTGTCTTCATGAAATAGAAATCTATGTGTGATCGAGCTGATGAGAAAAGAAAAGCCTGAAATTTTAGAAAAAAACAATCAAATATAAAATTAAAAATTTAATGGAGGGCCAGCCAGATAGTTCAGTGGATTGAAGCACCTGGTTAGCCAGACCCAGGGACTGGGTTTGATCCTGGGCATGCTGTGCCAAGCCGGTCCTGCCCATGGGGTGTAGGGTGTGATGAGATGGCGATTGAGACTGGGCATGGTGGTGTGTGCCTGTAATCCCAGAGCTTAGGAGGCTGAAAACAGGAGGATCACTATGAGTCTGACCTGTGTAGTGAGACCCTGTACTAAATACATTAAAAACAAAACAATAATGGAGGAGTTTAACATCAGAGTAGATATGATTGAAGGAGAACTGTGAACAAAGCACTAACAAAAATTTCCCACCAAACCAGAAGAGAAAGTGTAATGTCGAAACAAAAGGGCAACAAATTGACAGCTGACTTTTTGGCAGCAGCGATAGCAACTAGGAAATGACCAGATGACCTTGGTATACTGAAGGAGAACACAGTAGCACCCTAATCCACAGGGCAGCTGTCCGATGACCCTCACCGGATGCTTGACACCACAAACAGTACTCAACCTCAATTGGGCTATGTTTTTTCTCTATAGGGACACATGTTCTGTTAAGTTTAATTTATTAATGAGATACAGTATGAGATGACCAACAATAATAAGAAAATAGAACAATTACAACAGTATGCTTTCATTTGTAAACATGGTCGCTTTCTCAGACTTTCTTACCGTACTTCACTCATTCTTCTTGTCATGGTGTGAGAGGTTCAAGGTACCAAGTCTGCAGACTCAGATGAAGTGAGGTGAATGATGTAGATGTTGTGATGTGTTAGGCTACTACCCAAGGGTCAGCCAAACGTAAAGTGTAATGCTGCTGCAGTTCATCTGGTAACTGAGCTCGCTACTGAGTGACAGATAGACAGACAGACAGACAGACAGACAGACAGTGTATACAGTGTAAACAGGCTGGACAGAGGTAGGCTCATGGGTTGGCCAGACAAACAGTATTTATCAAGCTACTCAGAACAGTGCCCAATTTAAAACATAACTGTTTATTTCTGGAATTTTTCTATTTGCTATTTTTGGACTGTGGTTGACTGTAGGTAACTGGTGCTGCAGGGGACAGGGGACTACTGTAGGGGCCAGCTGGGAATTCTGTACTTGGTGAAGTGACTTTCAAGACTAAGGTGAGCTAAGGACACTTCAGACAGAAACTGAGAGCATTTGCTAAGGATAGACCCAAAATGAAGGATATTTTAAAGGATGCGCTTCAGGCTGGAGACAGATGGTCTTGGCTGGGAGGCTGAAGTTTCATAAAAGGATGAGGAGCAGGGAAAGTAGTAAAATGTGCACAAGCCTAAATGAATTTGACTTATGAGATTTCAGATAGCATGGCATTAAAATAAGCACCACAAGCATTAGAACGGAGAGTATGTTCAGTCATTTGAGGATTTTTAAGATTTTATTTTTGTCTGGAAAGAAAGCAAAGAGGGTAAATTTAATCCTGAGCATATTGACAGTTATATTACATGTAAATGGATAAGTGCACCAATCAGAGACAGAGATTGCCTGGCTATAAAAGACCCAGCTAAATGTTGTTTACAAGGAACCACTCTGAAGCAAAAAAAGTAGATACATTCAAAGCAAAAGCAAGAGAAGAGGCATGCCATACAACAGCGACAGGAGAGAAACACTTCACACCAGCGTGGACTCTGACTTACTAGCAGCCAAATGGAAACATCTCCAAAGAAAACACCAACATGATTTCCATTATATGACGATACAAAATGGTAATTCATCTGAACTTATAAAAACAGCAGAATATACTGAATAAAGTATTTAGGTGCAATACAACTATCTGCAAAGGAATAACGGAGGTCCAGACGCTTAAGTGTTCACTGGATTATTAAAAAAAACCACTAAGAGAAGTAAATACCTAAGTTAAAGATACTAATGTAAGTGAGCACTAGGTTATTACCTACTGACTTAGTAAACATCTAAGTTATTGTCCAGGAAGGGACCAATGATGGAAGTCTACCATAAGCCAAGGATGCTGTCCAATTTAGTTTTACTCAGTTGAGCTATAAGCAAATAAAAACAGTTGAAATGAGAAAGAGAACAAGGGAAATTTAGCAACCCAGTTTTAAGTTATGTGGAGTGCAACAGGCCAAGAATAGTCAAGCAAATGAAGCAGAGAGAGGTCTTTTCATATCAGGAAAGGAGTATTACAAGAAAGGTACAGGAGTTAGAACCTCAGGCCCTGCCCTTAAGCTGGACCAGAAGAGCAGTGTGAAAACAATTACAGCCCACATAAGCCTCCCAACCCTGACTTTTGATTTGTGAGGGTTGATGAGAAAGAGCAGGGCTCTTACTCCACGATGCTGAGAGGATTCAGTGAAAACGGACCTTTTCTTTGCGTCACACATGAAAATCACATCAACATGAGCCAACGAGCTACATATGTGAGGCCGACAGGTGAACTTTCATTAAACAGTTGTGAGAATGACGTAAGCTACCATCCTGTTCATGAGAAGAGATACTAAAGGAGTGAAAATGTAGGCTTCCATGCAGAAAAGACGTTTTTAATGTCAGAATCAAGAAAGGATCTAAGTTCAGATTGTTTCAGAGGATTCTTAGACATCTATAGGGAAGAAGGGGACAACATGACAGAAAGGCATGTAGGACATTTGCCTGGGCAGATCGCTAAAGAAGGAGACCAAAGAGCCAAGGAGAAAGGAAAAGGTGTTCATTTAATCCTGGAAGGGTAAATAAACACCACTGTATGATGGATAGCACCTCTTAGATTGGCTACAATTCTGATGATTTGCTAAAATGATATTAAATGCTGGTGAAGATGTGGGTCAACAGGAATTCTTGAAAAAGAGAAGGGTATTTATTGCCATGAGTATGAATCAGTGTGAGCAGTTTGGAAGACATTTTGCATCCCCTGTGACAGTGGGAGATTTTCGTGGCTTTACCACTCAAGGACACCAGATTTTCCTGTACTAACACTGGAAATTTCTTTCTTTCTTATGTATTTAGTACAGGGTCTACAGGGTCTCACTTGGATTTATAGTGATCCTCCTGTTTTCAGCCTTCCAAGTGCTGGGATTACAGGCACATGCCACCACGCCCATTCTCAATGGCCATCTCAGCTCACCCTGGGGGTGGGGCCGGCACAGCATGCTGGGGATCGAACCCTGGCCGCTGCACTCTGCCTAAGCAGGTGCTTTAGTCCACTGAGCTATCTGGCTGGTCCCAACGCTGTGGAAATTGAGCACTGTGGAAATTGAGCACCCCTGTGAGCAGTAAGAGTGTGTCAGGAATTTCCCAAAAGAACTGTCAACCAGGATCCCAAACGGGAAATCACCCAGTTGTCCATCTGCAGTAAGAAGGATGACCAGCCAGCATTTGTAGGAATATCAGGTGGCACCAGAAACCCATGAACTCCAACTTGCTAGGACAAAGTCTTCAATGCATAGTGTTGGAGGACAAGAGCAACACACAAGAACAACATTGGAAAAGACGTATAGTAGGATTTTGTTCATAGGCTTGGGACATGCTCCTTTGTTGCGTCAAGTACCTCTAGGAGAGAAAGAGTATCTGAATAGGGAGCTCAAGAGGAGACTCCTGCACAGAGCTGCATGTGATTAGAAAAAGCAAGCCCACCTCCACCCTGCAGGAAGAAAAAGCAAGGACAACTCTATGCCTAGGTTGGAGGAGGGGCTGAGAATCCAAATCACTAAGCCTATTTTGATGTCCAGATTCACCTCACCAAAGTAGCCCAAGAAACCTCAAGCAGAGACCTAGCTTTTTCCCCCTATTAGGGATTGAACCCAGGACACTGAGCTATATTACCCACAGGCTTATTTTTATTTTTATTTTTGAGACAGAGTCTTGCTAAGTCATTAAATTGCCCAGGCTGGCTTGAACTCGGAGTGCCCCAGTGTCTCAGGGCAACAGGCAGGTGCCACTGCGCAGGCAAGACCTAAATTTATAGTAGTCTCAAGGTCATAGGATTCAAGTGACGGGCAGAACAGATATAAATCTAGTTGGAAGGCGCTGTCTCTGTGAAATGTGCTCTGATTTCATACATGTTAACATGTCAAAAATGTGCTTGGAATTGAGAAATAAGGTATAAGTTCTAAATAAGCAAAATGGAACTATCAACTGGGGGGGCAGTTGGAGACAATGCCTGATTCTTGGGTCTCTGCTTCTCAAAATTTTCTTGCAAAACCACACTGGATGAGAAGAGAAAATTAAAGCTACACACAACCTGACCCCAGTGTAGATACAGAGAAATCCCAAACTTCAAAATTTATTAAAAATAAAAATGCCAGCCTCTATGTGCAGGCTCCGGTCTCCCCCAGTCCAAGGCAGACTGCAGTAAACTGTGGAGAAGAGAGAAGACAGAGCGAGCAACGAAGCTCAAAGGTGAACCAAGCCACGTTCAGGGAGACTGATCCACCCTGAGTCCTAAAATACTTTAAAAAGAAGAAGAAGAAGAAGAAGAAGAAGAAGAAGAAGAAGAAGAAGAAGAAGAAGAAG
>NDGM011149537.1:0-11174 GCA_002564305.1 Octomys mimax | reverse complement strand
AATAACAGAAAACTTCCCAAATATGAGGAAACAATCTGACATTCAGGTAACCGAGCATACAGAACGCCAAGGAACCTCAACCCAATTAGAAATATCCTGTATAAAATGTATAGAGTATGTTTCTTTTATTCAGGAATTTTTGTGTGTTTTACCTGGGGAGGGTGGTGGTTACTCATTTCACCTCTTTTACAAATACTAATCTAGGTTTTTCAAAATATTTTCACATATTTCTGATTTCATTTGGCCCAGAAGCTTTAAATTAATTTCCTACAAGGAAATGAATCACAAAGAAGTTTTTGCCAGCCAAATTTCTTAGTACAAATGAGATCCTTCAGAACCTATAAACTAGACTCATACTGAGGCTCTCTAATTTTTTGGCACAGAATGACTTTTAACAATGAGTTACCTAGTATACAGGTACTAAAACATCGCACTGTTTCTCATTACCTTGAATAATTATTTACCATTAAACAAAAAGCAAGCTTCTAGCAGAAATTTCTATTCTTAGTCTCTAGAACAATTTTATAGGTAATCAGCTTCAGTATTATAGACCAACAAATCAACGTCTTAATGGAAAAAATCTTGTGATTCTTTGCTTCCAAAAAAGCAAGTCGTGCTTTTCAGAAGTAAGAGACTTCTTATTCAGTGGGTCAGTGAACTGAATCAAAGAAAAACTGCTGCATCCCTGATAAAGTGGGAAAGAAATTTTTAGCTTCTGAACCTGAATCTATTTCATTTCAGTGGTCTAGGTCGATGTTCTCTTCTTTGCCTTCAAATTATAAGAGGACAGAAAAATCGGATTTAGTACAGATTAAGGAGGCAACATTTCACTGAAAATATAAAATGTTATATTAGGAATACACTTTGATGGCTCCATTTAGGAGTTCTAGATAATTAAGACTAATGAAAGCCTTCAAAGCAAAGATTATTAGATCAACATGATGAAACACTTTCTAATGGGCTCAACTACTACGTTATTTAATATAACTTGTGTATGCTGCCCCCAAGGGTTGTAACAGGATTTTTATAAGCTGTTAGAATAAATATTGACGTGCATCATAGTGTATCACTGAGGCAAGCCAAAAGGCACTAATTAGAGTACTTCTGCTAAACAATGTCTATGAACTAACTACTCCATTTCCTAACCAAATATTCCAAAAAATATCAAAGAATGCATGGTGAAATGTCACTGGTTGAAGCATCAAGTGTGCTGCTTTATAAACAAAATGAACAAAATACTCTGATAGAAATCACAGAAAAATTAAGAAATCATGCATAAAGTGTGGTAAACAGGGTAACTTTTCTAAAAAGATGTGGCAAGCATTATTATATTAAGTTGCTTAAAAGTTCTTGATTTTAATCCTGAGGCTTTTCAATTAAACAGAAAATAAAAATCTGGAAATGCTAAATGCAATAAAGACAAACTTGTTTCACACTACCTAAGGATTATGTATCTAATGCAGGCATATTTGTTAGGAGATATTAGCTAAATATTTAAGGAAAATTAATATTATGCCATTCAACTGGACTATCATAGTGCTCTCTATGTGGTACTTGAATTCCAAAGATGAATATGACATCTATGTTTCCTTCCCCTAAAGAGCTTCCAGTCTAAAAGGAAAGATGGACAATGAAATTAAGCAAATAGAACACAACATAATAAATGCTATAAAAAGTAAGAAACAGTTTATTTCCTCTGTGCATGGGCAAACAAACAAATTTGGTAAGTAGGAAGAGTTCTCCTTCCTTTCCTAAAGACAGGCTTCTGTAGTCATGTTTTCCTACCTATTTCTCTCAGATTTCCTTGTCTCATTTCTGGTTTTATCTATTTTTATTTCCCTACTTGGCTGTTATACAGAACAAATGCATATTTTCTGCAGGACTTTTATGCACTGCTAAAATTATCTCAATAAAACTGTGATAATGTTAGCAATAATAGTAGTATCCTTCTTAGCACTTTTACATGTCTTAACCATTTTGTTTATAAAGTAGGTATTAATTTTACTCTTGCATTACAGATATATAAGCTGAAGTACAAATAGGTAACTCCTAAGGTCACGGAGGCAGTAAAAGGCAGAGCTGAAATAGTATCTCTGCTGATGTTACTGAAACCATACAGGTGTACTGAAACCACATAAGCACGTGCTATTCATTATAATTATTCCATAGACATCACTTAAACCTCACAATGACCTTGTTAAATAGATAATAACCCAGTTAAAATGATTAGGAATTATATCAGAATTGCCCAAGTAATACTATCATTAAATTTTTTCAAGTTTTTAAATTTTAATTTCTTTTAAAAAATTAAGAAAAATCTATTTTGAGACAAGAAAAAAAGAGCCAGGCAAATAGCTTAGTGGATTAAAGTGCCTGCAAGCAGGCACAGGGGTTCAGCGTTTGATCCCCAGCCTGCCGCACAGGCCCTGCCCCAGGGCACTTTGAGAGGGCAACTGAGACTTGGCGGTGTGGTGACACAAGCCTGTAAACCCAGCACTTCGGAGGTTGTAAACAGGAGAATCACTACTAGTCCGATCTAGTAGTGAGACCCTTAACACCCTGTGGACCCTTCCCTAAAATACAAAAAAAAAAAAAAAAAAAAAAAGAAAGAAAGAAAGAAAAGAAACAAAAAAAGAAAAAAGAGAAAGAAACAAGAAAAATAAAACTATAAACTAAACTGTACTTTTCTGAGAACATATTCTCTTGGCCAAGGCTTTGGAAAAAAGTGAAAGACTTCAGCTTCAAGCTAATAAATCATCAATGCAATGGCACCAAAAGAGACAAAACAGTTTGGTTCTTTATGTAAAACAGAATTTATTCCCTTGTCATTTTTGAGATGTGCTCAATACTTCAGCAAATCACTTTCTGTGTGAGCTGACATATGCTGCAAAGCTTTCTCTCTACCTTCTTAGTATGGCCACAAAATGCTCAGTTTAACAGTACAACAAAAAGACATATAGGCTCATATTGTTGGTTAGAGATGGAACCTGACAATCAGGAGATAAAATGAATCTTCATCGTCTCCATGTTTTCTAAAAAAAAAAAAAAGATACACACACATAGAAGAACACATACTTCATCAGTATTTTAGGGTATACTTTTTACTTGGTTCCCTATGTAGGCAATAATGACTGAGTTGCATACAAATACAGATATAATAATTTATGCTGTTATAAAATTACAAACATCAAAATTCCTCCAAAAACCTTCATTTCAAAATCAAGTATCTTAAGCTCTGAAGAAAATGTTTCTTCAGTGTTGGAGGAAGCCCTCTTAAAACGTGAGACTGTTATGGTTTGTATCTAATTGTCCTCCCCAAAGCCTCATGCAGTCATGGGGCAGAGTTCTAGAGTTTGTGATTAATTAGTGATCCACTGGGATTATGGGTGTGAGTACTACTCCCAGCCTGGGGCAGACAGCCTGAATGCAATTTGAGGGAGACAGACTGCTTTCTGTAGCTGTTGTTGCTGCTACTTCTCCCTCTGCTCTCTGCTCTTTGCCACCGCCACGAAAGGCTGCCCTCTGCCATGTGCTGCTCTACCAGCTGAGTATGGACTGAAACCTCCAGCAACTTTGAGCTAAATAAACCTTTCCTTCCTTCATTTTGGGTGTCAGCTATTTGTACCAGCAACAAGAAAAGAGTAACTGAGACAGAGATAATTAACGAGTTCAAAAGCACATCAAAATTCAGATTAGGAAAAGAAGGTAATTAGTACCTGCAGCTTTGTTTGGAGTTATCAGTGCCAAGGGCTTTAGTCAAAGAGTGCAAGGCAATCTGTCCTTGCACATTATAATTAGATAAAAGGGACAGAACTCAGCATTATAACTACTAAGAATACTACAACTGTTAGAACTGCCAAAGTGAACCCATTAGCCTTTCCCACCAATTCATTTTTTCCAACTCTGTTACTCTTCTTTCATTGGTGGGACAAAATACCAACACCCAAAACTGAGGAAGAAAAGGCTTATTTAGCTCAAAGTTAGTGGAAGTTTTAGTCCATACTCACCTGGTTCCAAGGCAGAGTGGCACATGGCAGAGGGCAGCAGTTCATGGCAGCAGAAAACAGCAAGAGCAAAAGGGAAGAGCAGCAGCAACAATGACTACAGACAGCAAGCATCTCCCTTACGTTGCATTCAGGCTCTCTGCCCTAGGCCAGGTGTAGCACTCATAGCTATAATTCCAGCAGCACTGAGCCCATAATCCCTAGCACTTATCATGAATTAATTACAAACTCTAGAAGTCCACCTCATGACTACATGAGGCTTTGGGGGACACCCAGATACAAACCATAACAAGCTCCACTTTTTGAACTGTGTGACCTAAACATTCTTTGAGAAAAATTGTTTAGGATATCTTTAATTATGCCTATACACTGTTCCAACCTTAAATGGGTGCCTAGGCACATCCATGCAGCAAGGGCTTATATAAAAAGTACAGAACCTAGTATGAATAATATGGTTAAATTTAGAACAGTAACAATTAAAGACATATCTCTGCATTCTACCCCATATTTCTGTGTAAAAAACCAGAAAACCTTGTGGAATAAATATAATTTGAACATAGTTCTCAAATTTCAACTTGGTCCTTACAGCTTATTATTTGTATAATTTTATTCTTTCATTGAATTTTTTTCCCCCAGAACTGGGGATTGAACTCAGGCTCTACTGAGCCATCTCCCTGGCCCCCTATAATTTTATTCTTGAGACAGGGTCTCACTATGTAGTCTAGGCAGAACTTGAACTTGGTATGTGGTTCAGGCTGATCTTGAACACATGATCCTCCCAGTGTCTTAGACTCTCAAGTACTAGGATTATAGGCATATGGGTTACCGTGTCTGGATTTTTTAAAATGAATCTACTCACCTTAGCTTTAGTGGCTAATACAAACCTTTCTATTTCCCTCAAAGTTCAGTGAAGCCTCCTATGCTTGAAGTTGGGTAGGGGCATATCACATATTAACTATTGTATATCTTGAATTTTATGACCTCAAAATTTCTTACACCCATTATTCCACATTAGAGGAAAAGCTAATTTGTGTTCCTTCTCTCTTCCTTAGTTTTCCCACTCAATCTCTGCCAAAGGAAAAGCACTTACAATTCTGCTCCCTCCAACAGTGCAAAATTATAGGTTCTGAATTTTCAGAGATTTTTACCATGCATCAGAGTATTTTCAATTCAGCAAACACTTAATAGGCACCTACTTAAGCACTAACATCTCTATATGCTAAGCATGTAGAGAACAACTGAGATCACAACCTTAACTGAGAAAGAGAGGTAAAGGAAGGGAAGGGAGAGGAGTGATGGGGAGGGAAAGAGAAAATGAGAGAATACTTTTTTCCTTTCTCTAAACTTTTGTTTTGGGGAGTGAACCCAAAGCTCCCTGTACCTTCTTTTTTCTCTTCAAACACACACTACATACCAACAATCAGCTCTGTAAAATCTCAGTCTCCATTCACTTCTCTTGAAGTCAATGTCTCTAACCCATTACAATGTACCCAAGTTCACAGTCTATATAGTTTTGTAGATCATGCTACACCATAACAACTTCTCATTTCTTTGTTCTAGCCAACTGTGGCTAACCAGATACTATACTACACTATTACCTTTACTTTTACTTTATTTTATATTATGCTTAACGTACCACGTAAGTTTGAACCCAAAGCTCCCTGTACCTTTGTTTCAGCAGACAGTGTTTAGGTGTAAGGTTAGAACAAGGTTCAAAACTAGAAAGCAATTAAGTAAAAATGTCTCTCCAAAGCCCTCTTCAGAATTTTATGACCTTTGCCATAAAATTCCACCAATTCTCACTAATACTTCCTTGGTTTGGGAGATTATTTGGATGGATAACAAAATACAGGCATACAATAGGCTGGTATTAAGCATATATTCCTTTCACCATGTGACACACATTAATTGCATTAAGTGACTATATTAAGCACATTAAGCAAATTTAAAAATGAGAATTTAATTCCATATTCCTAGGTTATCTATTTTTATTTTTCTTGTATATTCAAGGTTTGAGGCAAAGATGGAAAACTGTGATTTTTAAAAGGGTTGTTCAAGTAATGTTAGTAAGTCTTCAGTTAAAATTTCCCTTACTATAATTCTGCAAAGAGGATACTGCTTTGTCCTCTGCCTATCTGTAGTAAAAGTGCAATCCTCTGATAAAATAAACCCATACAACGATTTCTGTTTCATTATCACAGATTTAACCCTGCAATTAACACATCTACTAGATTGGAAATAGCAGTATCACCATCCAATATAACTTACCTGCTGAGGACCGACACTGCTTGAACAGACTGACAGCAAATGGATGGATTAATGATAGCCAGGTATTAACTTTAAAACAAATCAGAAGATCAGATCCATCATGGTCAACTAGAGGCAGAGGTGTGTGAGGGAAGCTTGGAGGATGTGCACCAGGAAGTACAGGTACCCTCAGAAATGAGGGAGGCAATAAAGCCACACATGAAAACGCAACCTGAAGGAGAAGTCTACCAATGACTCCAGATGAGCCCAGTATGTGGAGAAGGGGTTAGAAATGTGAACTGGATTGCAGCACATCATATACCTCAAGCCCAGAGAACATATCTTAGGAGAGGCCAACACCAGAGTAATACCCTAAGGGAGGAAGCCAACACCAGAGCAACAGCTGGACACATGGGATACACTCCTGGCTCAGTGGTAGCAAACCTGTACTGCAGCAGGCACACAGCCCTCTGTTTGCACATAAGCCAAGCTGCCCCAGCAGCTGAGTATCAGTTAACTGCACTATGGCACTTTGTGATAAATAAGAGGCTTTTGAGTTGCAGTTTGGGCATTCAGTCTCTAAAAGGTTTGCCATCACTGTCCTAGCCTTTTTACACTCCCTTTTGGAAAAGGAAGCCCAGTGAGAGGATATTCACACATTTGGGCACCAAGGGAAACTAGAAGTCAGAGCATGATCTAGAAGACAGAGAATTAGTTAGTTCATGGGAAAATGTAAAAAGAGAGAGAGAGAGAGAAAGGTCCTCATCAGGAACCTGAAGTTGGATGCTTGGAGAGCCACTTTTCAGGAGTTGCAGGAGTGGGCTGTGGTAGCAACTTGTGAAAGCCAGGAGAGAAAAGGAATCTGAGCAGCACCAAAGCAGGTCCTCTCCCAGTAACACCAGTGAGTCCTGCTCTCATGGGAAATCCTGACTACCACTCACTGCCCACTGTTTGTGTCTTCAAGGGAATCTACTTAGTTCCCAACCACAGGCTGCTAAGCACGAGGAGCCTGAAAGCACAACAGAGCCAGTGGTCACAGAGTGTCACACTGTGTAGAGACAGATGCAGGCAAAGAGGCAAAGAGGAGTGGCTTAGCTAGAGGGTGTGACACAATATACTCACCAGAAGCATATAAAAGTGAACACAGATGGGTGTCTTGATACATGACAGTAATCCTAGCACACAGGGAGGCTGAAGCAGAAGGACTGCAGTTTGAGGCCCACCTAGACTGCACCAAATTCAAGGACAGCCTAAATTACATACCAAGTCCTTGTCTCAAACCAAACAAAACCAAAAACACTCAAAAAAAAAGTAAACACTGAGATATGATTATCACAGGGAAGGAAATCAAGATAGAGAAAGCCCTTTTGAACAAATTCAGTAAGAGACTGGGACAGGCCCAGCCACACTGCACTTGCCCCCCGCCCACTTGCTCAACCTAAAGCCTTCTATCTCCTACCATAAAACAAAGGCTAAAAACCTCCAGCTAGTCATGCTTCGAGGCAAGAAACTGAAATTAATCAAAGTGCTGCATACAAAAGGAAGGTAGGCACAGAGGTACATTAGGCCTCCCAAGTGCTATCACTGAATAGCACGGAAGTGAACAAAGCATAGAAAGGGCGCTGTTACCATGAGAGTGGGTAGTAGTCTGGGAAGAGGAAGAATAAAAGGCTACTTGTAGACATGGAGATGCTCTATAGAATACAGAGGTGCAAGAATCCAGACCAAGCAGTGTGACCATACCTTCTCCACAAAGCAAAGCTTCTCCATTTGTGAACATAGCAGGAAATACACACAGCACACTGGATGAATTCTGGCTGAAGTAGAACAATTTAATTATGTGTTTTTTAAAACTCTGGGTTCTTTCCCTTTGCTATCTTCACAATGTGTATGTACATGTGTGCCTATGTGTCTGTCTTGTCTGTATATGTGAAAACGAGGGTAAGAATTAATCAGTGCTTTAATCTAAATAGGATTTTTAATGGACAAATCTGGATAGGCCTAACCACAAAGTATATTTGGAAGATTCAAGCACAAGCTTACTATCAGTTTGTTAACAGGTTCCAACCTCACAACTTCCCTCATATTATACTTCCCTCTCTGAGGCCCTTCTCCCACTCCCACAAATACTGTCTTATACCTCATCTCCTCTAGCCCTCCATTCCAGTTATAGAAATATACAAAGTTTAACTTCTTGCTTCAATATGCTGTTATCTTTTTTTTTCCTTTTCTTCTTTCTGGTCTACTTTTTCCTTGTGCTCTTCTTTCCCCTTCATTGTTGTAGCCAGAGCTTATAAAAGAATAGATTTAATACAGGACACACAATTTATAGGATTATTTTACAATAGTCACCCAAAAAGTCAAATGCATGAGAGTGTAGGAGATCTATCCATGTACTAGAGAGCCAAAGAACTCAGCTGAGGACCTGGATCCCATGGCAATATCCTGCACAAGTCCAGCTGAAGATGTACAGCCCAGGAAATGTCCTCCATGTTTTCAACTGAAGGCCTAGAGCCCATAACAATGCCTCATGCAAGTCTGTATCAAAGATGTGTACTGGAAATGCCCAAACTTCAGGTGGAAGCAAAAGTCTGCACCAGTGGGATGAAGGATCTGTGCCAGCAAGCTGAGGAGTCTGTACCAAAGCCAGAAAGTGACATTCAAGTAAGGACTAGACCTCCTCCAAAGAGAACTGCAGCTATCCTCAGCAACAGCAAGGCCAAGTTCATATCAGAAAAGCCAGCGCAACAAGCTTCTCCAGGAGACAACAGTGCACCATCTTCCTTTTCAGTTCTCTATGCTGTTGCCAACAACCCTCAGGTTGGCCAGCTACACCATGCTGATTCAGTTGAGTTGGGTGGTATAAGTTGAACATTAGTCAATCCACCACATTCATCATTTACAGCCTAGTTTACCTATCAGTAGTAATACATTAGAGTCTTAATGGGTCATTGAAAATAGGATGAAATGATTAAAACAAAGTTTTAATTTATAAGACTACTAAATGGCTAACTGGTAGTGATTCTGCCCTTACAGTAAAGCAATCAGATCTGATCCTATTAGGCTGAGCACGTTGAAGGGATATATAAATACCAAAACACAACTAAAGCCAAGTCCCCAAATTCTTAATTCCACAAAAGTGGATCCCATGGGCACAGATGTAGAGGAAGCAAAAACCAAACTGCAAAAATGTCTGAAAGGATAAAAGAAACAGATCCACAAGAGGTTGAGTTGCAAGGACAAAACAAGTAAACAAAAGACTAAATTCAAAAAATGATCAGTGAGAGACTGGGCGTGGTGGCGCACACCTGTAATCCCAACTCTTGGGAGGCTGTAAACAGGCAGATCAGTACTAGTCCCATCTAGTAGTGAGACTTTGAACACCACCTGGTAGACTCTTCCCTAAAAATACAAAGAAGAAAAAAAAAATGAACAGTGAGCTTAAAAAAAAAAAGACACTAAAGTTGCATAAGCTAATCAAAATGATATGATATAAATGACATTTTAGTAAATGGTGACAAAAAGATATCAAACAAAAATCCAGGATATAAAATAATTTTATTAAATGTATGGACAGCTACCAATGTAATGAGGAAATGTCAAAATGAAAAGGTTGATGTAGCAGATCATATACTCAGAGATTCCTTAGAAACAACAAGAGCTGGACCTAGTGACACATGCTTCTAATCTCAGCATTCAGGAGGCGGAGACAGGAGATCACTAAAAAGTTTGTGGCTAGCTTGAGTTATTCAAGGCCATCTTGAACTACATTGGGACACTCTGTTTTAAGACTGTGGGAAAAAAAATTTTTAAAAATTAATATTCAGAGTCAGACATGGTGGTACATGCCTATGATCTTAGCTCTGAAGCTAAGGCAGGAGCACTGCAATCTGAAGCCCAGCCTGGCTCAACTCCCCAGTAGAGTGTAAACAAACAAACAAATAAACCATTTGTTATTTGCTTCAATATTCATATTAAAAAGTGAAATAAAAATCAGAATGCGTAGTCTGTCTTTTATTAAATAATTCTTATATTAAATGACTTCTCAAAGTTTGGTCAATTATTAACATTAATCAGAAATGCTCAGAAAATTCTCAAAGGCAAATTAGTAGTGACAAATTCACATATACACCTCAAAAAATTTTAAAAACTAAACATTTCAATAAATTTTAATTATACTGTATTTATATAATAATATATATTTTTTGCTGTAAGCATAGAGAGGGGCATAGAAATCCAATAATGTTGTTTACCAACTTTCAAGATCTTAACTTTCTTCAGCTGGCCAAATAGCTCAGCAGATTAAAGTGCCTGCAAGCAGGTGAAGGGGCCTAGGGTTCAATACCCAGGCCTGCTGTGCTGGCCTTACCCCCTGGGTGCCCTGAGAGGGCAACTGAGACTGGGTGTGGTGGTGCATGCCTGTAATCCCAGCTCTCGGGAGGCTGTAAACAGGAGAATCACTTCTAGTCCGATCTAGTAGTAAGACCCTGAACACCCTGTAGCTCCTTTCCTAAAATACAAACAACAACAACAACAAAAACAAAAACAACTTTCTTTTGGAAAATAAGTTATGTACATAAAATAGTAAAGAACTGAAAATACAAACTCTTAAAATGAGAGAAGTGGGGTTATGAGAAATCAAATTGGAGACAAATTAGGTTAGGCTAAAAGGATCACTAAGTCCATACAAAGGTAAATTTTAAGGTGATTTTTAAAGAGTGACTCAGAATTATATAAGAGGTGCAATGGGGTGACTTTTTAAAGAACACAATGCTAAACTTGCAGACAGATTAGCTCCTTTTTTTTTTTTTTTTTTTGTATTTAGGACAGGGTCTACAGGACCTACAGGGTCTCACTGTGTAGATCAGACTCATAGTGATCCACCTGTTTACAGCCTCCCAAGTTCTGGGATTACAGGTGCGC